>JH814937.1:4214-45855 GCA_000296255.1 Omphalotus olearius VT 653.13
CTCTTCACACCATACTGCTCTTCAATCCTAGCCTTTTCCAACTCTCGCTTATGTCTCTGAAGCGTAGCGAGCCTCTGCTTCTCGGACTCCACTTTAGCCGACTTCTGGGCTTCTCGTTTCGCAGCATTCTGCCGCTGACGTTTCGTGATCGTCTCCGGAGCAGTGGAGGCGGAAGAGGAAGCTTGCGTGAATGAAGACGAGGGATTTTGTTCTGAGCAAAAACAAAAAAAAAAGTTTGCCACAGTCCTGATTAGAACGAAGAAAAAAAAATACGAACTCGGGCGCCCACTCCTTTTCACGACACCCCATCCATCATCTTCGCCGTCCGCATCTGCGTCTGCCTCGCCTGCGTTGAATCCACCAATCCCAGTACTGCCGATAACCCCGCTTGGACCTGTAGAAACATCTTCGTAATCTCCCCACGAGAACCCTTTCGCAGGCTTCTCTCTGGGACCGGGTTGAACGTGCATGACGCGTGAATACGTCGGGTAGTCTGGCGTCATGAGCATACTGTTGAGCAACAAGTAATTAGTACCAGGAAATTCAGCAAAAAAATGCATAATCAAAAGCAGTGACGGATAAGTATGAGATCATTCCAAACGATATTTTGTCCGTGGCCCGTCAGACAGTTGCAAAACGGCCGCGACCGAAAACGACCAACGCGAAAACCCGAAACTGTAAAAGCGTCGAGTTGACGGAAGTATGATCCGTTTCATCTGATAACGAAGTAGAAAATTCACAAGTGATTCTCCAGGACCCTGCGGAAAAATCGATTTCGGGATGAACCTAATCATTGCACCGCATCATGTCATTAAAAAATGATCATGCAACGGAGATATGCGAGGTCCCCACAAGCATGCGCGACATCTCAACGTTCCGAATATCGGAACACGGACCATTGACCACCCGTGTTCACAAATGAAAAAGTGATACGGATCATCAGGACGGAAGGTCAAAATGACGATGCAAAGATAAACCGAAAGTTGACATGGCAAATGCCGGTATGAAGTGAAAAGGTCACCAAGGGTGAACGGAGAAGTGAGCAGACGGCATTATGTGGGCCAAGGCGGAATTGCGGCAATAAGCGATGCCCAAAGGACACGGTAACATTCAAGTGGAGCGGGAGAGGTAGGTCAGGTGAAGGCGGGGAAGTGAGCAACCAGAAAACGAGGATAAGGCATGGCAGGATGAACAGGAAAATGGCAGGAACAAAGCACAGGGACGGAAGGGCAGGCACTGATTGCAAAAGAGAGATGGAAAGTGGAAGAACGACAGTAAAATTTGACACTCACTCTTCAACGCCGGTCTTTCTCGGTTTTGGAAGAAGTCTTTTCGCTAAAGGCTGTCTCTCAGTAGATCCGCTGAGCAGCACTTCGTCATTGGCCTCTTCCTCCTCCTCCTCCTCCTCCTCCTCCTCTGTTCTACCCTCAGCAGAGGACGACGTCTCAGTAGTCACACTGGCCGTGGTATACTGCCCCGCGTCGCTGATAGCACCCGCACCAACTCCATCAGTTTGCGACGAATTCTTCTTATCAGCTCGCCGGGAGACCCTGGTCCATTCGCCATCAGTGTCAGTTGCAAGCGACGCTACAGACGCTACGGATTGTTGGAGCGGCGCAGAGGACGGTCCCGTCACTGCTTGAGCCTTCGCGCTCGACTGTGGATCTGGCTCAGGGACAGATGGTGAAACCTTAGCGCCAATAGCAGACTGCAGCGTCGAATGAGATTGGTTTTGTTGTTTTCGCTGGCGTTTCGATTTTTTCGACTTGCTTAATGGTGCCCCGGATTCTTCAGCAACAGACTCTGCAAGCACAGGACCAGCCGTTGAGGAAATAAAGGACCCAACGACCTTTTCCTTCTCTTCCTTCTCCGCCTGTACCACCGCTGTCGTCTTGCCTCCTTTTCTCTTCTTACCCCTTTTTCCCTTTGCGACAGACGTACTTCCCGTCCCTGCATCTACTTCATCAGACCCTGCAGCATCAAATTGGCCAGGAATGACAGCGGGAAAAGGGACCACTGTAGGAGTCGCGGACCCGGCTGCATCCCTCGATCTGTCGTCCAATTCCGCACCTAGAGCCTTCCCAGAGGACTTTTTCTTGCCTTTTCCTTTCTTTTCGTCCGAAGAAGCACTACGGGCACTACCAGAGCTTGAGCTAGCGATTTGCTGGTATCCAAAGCCAACAGCTCCTAGGACAACTGCGCCAGTAATCACCGTCTGAGCAGTCATATACGACTGAGTAGCTCCCATGTTGAATCGAATATTTGAAGCGTAAAGGTCGAAATAGTCGAGACGAAGAAAAGCGATTTGCCAAAATGCTATAATTCGCAGGCGAGATGAGAAAAAAGCAGCTGTCAGTCTGTGACGTGGAGTTTCCCAAAACGTGATCGTGTTGCCGCGGCAGCCGGCAAAGTACCTTCGCGTACACAACGCCACATAACGCGTCCGAGTCTGAGTCCAATTTTGCTCCAATTCTCTTCAGATTATTTATATAAATTCGGCGTTGAACATGAGATAAATATTCTAAACTATCATTCATAAAAAAAACCATAAAGAAATTTGATATGTTCCCGACTGTTGTCTTGGACTTTGTCTAGGTTCAGCACCGGGTAGAGTCTACCCAAGGAGTCAGTGTCCTCAATTGACTGAGCGGGAAGGAGACGCATTCATTGATGATAGAGAGTGGTTGTCATATTCCGATCTGTATAAGAAAATGATAAGCACAACGACGAATCATTGAGTCACAAGGGATGCTAGAACAAATCCAGATGGTTACATTGCGTACAATTTCGCTCCCTGATGCTTATTGAAGGGTCCAGTATCTCCCAAAAATCACAAAAGGATGACTTCATTAGCGCAATATTGGTACATCGCAAGTTAGACGCCAACGGCGAACGCTATCAGGGAGGCAAAATCTTTCTACAAGGACATACCGGAACGCACATAGGGGCACGTGGAATGCGGTGACGATCGAGTAATACATCTAGTGGGAAGTCTGTATGCCTGCAGGTCAATAACACTGGGTCTCCGCTAGAAGCAGAAGGGAAGAGGAGTACGTTAGTAAGTCGAGAATGCTTGAATGAATCTAGACTCAATAGAACGTACAGAACACTTGTCCATGCTCTTTGCTCTAATGGGGTGTGTCAGTGTATCTTCCCGGTCTGATCCACATCTTCATTTCCCTGTCTTCGCTGAGAAGCTACAGTGCCGCAGTGATCACTCCCAACGCGTTCTCAACCCGTCATTCACAACGAACAGACCACGATGACGATAGCTGCTGCAGCAGCGGAGGACCTCGTTTCATGATCAGACATTGACCCCCTATCATATCCGTGGTGCAGTTCTGAACAATAACAAATGTGCGTGTCACTGATGGGAAGAGTGGAGCGTATGATCAAATCCTCAGAAGACAGTGATCTTCATGTTCATGTCGAAAAGATCAAAAGTTGAAAGATTCTTTTACCGTCCGACACTTTCAAGCTTATTGCAAGAACGTGGCAGCCTGCATATACACCAAGCACTGTAGGACGATACGCTGAAATTGTCGAAGAGGAAGCACTCCAGTGAACGTCGCAAGATCATCAGGACCCGGAGAATATAGAAGCGAGATACAAACGGATACTCCGGGGAGCTCGCGATGTTACATTGGCACTCACAAAAACATGATTAATATGGACGAGGCATTCAAGTATTCCAGGAAGATCCAATCCAAAGCGACATTCTACAAGCCAGAGCAATAGGGTCACCAAAGAAAGCGATCAAAAACCTCTACCCGGCAGCTGTTCACTGACCATCGTATCCGGCCTAGAACTTGGAAGTATTTGAGAGTATATACACCGCGACACCGCATCCTCAGTTCCCGGAACGCTTGAGCAAGGGATTCGACGCATACGCACCCATTACTACAAGCATACGTTGGGTCAAATCGACAATAAGAGCGCACGATACGAATCAAACACGCCCAAAGAGCTTGAATACATGGCCATAAGAATACCTCGTGCATCGCCTGACCGTCGATCTGTGACCTGTCCACCGATAGAAAACACTCAGCCAGGACTTGGGATATGTCTCCGTACGGAATGAACTATATGGCCAATGGCATGAATGCTGTATGGCCAAGAAAAGACTGATAACCCAGCATGCCCAGCTGCGTAAGGGTGCGAAGATAAGTTTGCTAGGACATAAAAAAAGTCATTTGCACCGGCGAACCTTTGAAAGACTTCCGAGATGAGCCTGAACATGAAAGTCACCAAAAGCTATGGGCGAAAACTCACCTTGGAGTAAACCTCGGTACGGGGGTCCAATAACATCATCTCAGGTAGGTGAGCCACACTTTTAGAACTGACAATTGGCTAAAGGCTCCTACTCTTCATTCTTCCAATCCTGTGACAGAGTGAGTGCGCGAGTGCTCAGAGCTGACTATCAAGATCTTCAACGTTTTGTTCGAACATCAGCCCAACCACTTCTGAATCTTTATACCGCACACTGCAAGATTAGAGAGTTACGTTCGATCGCGAGCACGCATACAAAAGGACAAGGAAGTCAGAAATGCCGCTGCATCCGGGTAGTCATTAAACTTCAAGCTTCAAAACATGAGTCAACGTACAGAAATTCAAAATCCATCCACCACATCGTGAGTCTTGGGGGAGTCTGACGAGATTTAATGTCTGGAGACAGACGAGTGCAGTAAAGTTACGCTGACAGTGAAAGCGCTCAATGTGCCGCCCAGCCCGGCAATTATGTACCTTTTACGTCGTGCCACGATGCTTGGTTTTTCTGCTCGACTTCAGTCTGTGACCATGCCATATTCCATGGCGACGACACTATCCGTGCACTGTCTTACGACGAACTACTGCAACTCTTTCAAACTCTAGCGCTCGAGGCTCAATTGAGACTAGCTCCAATATCTCCACCTTCGGGCGACATAGACCGTTTTTGTGGCTGTTCTGACCGGAAAACAAAAAACACCTTACGGCGAGACCTACATTCCACAGGCAGAGTTTTCTCCTGGTTTTCTCTCTGGACTGCCCTTTATCGTCCCTTCGCAAGCTTCCTATCATGCCTATGCACTTCACGATAGCGAGGGCCGACTCCCGAGCTTTAGGAGGGGTTAGGGACCTTTTTGGTCGACAGCGGCGCTCTCCGGATCACAAGAAATATTTTCCTCCGTACCCCGAGGCGCTGAAACGTTTTCATGAGCGGTGTGTGAGTTTTCATTGCTTTTGAACATTGTTTTCTTTCACCTCCAAGTTGGTTGGACCCACACCCATGCGCGGTGCTCGCCGCCTCTCACTCTTTCTCCTCATAACATTCTCCATAATTCTCATTCATTATTTCTCCGATGATTTAGCCTCGGCTTGGTACGACAAATCAGCCGCGTGGTTAAGGCTTCCCTTTCAATTTAATCAAACCCCACAATGGTCTGAAGACCCTACACTTTCAGACTCTTCGCACTTGCCTATCGATGAACCAGGACCTGCCCTTCTGTCTCCTTGGGCTCAGGAATCTGAATACGGCGCAGGTACATGGGTCCCTCGTTCGCCTCCGTATGCTTCCTTCGAGGAGTACAAATTATCTAGTCAACCGAGAAGCGGCTGGTTTTGGAGTGGTTGTCTATTGTTCAACGACTCTAGCATCGACGATGGGGAAGAGAAGAAGAAATTGCAGAGGGAAAGGATGAAAGCTCTCATGAACTGGGTCTGGCAGCCTGAGAGAGGTGATCTCGTCCCTTTCGACCCTGTGGACTTTGTCGTCCGCCTCATACAGAGTCCTGGAGGGCTGGTGATGTTGGGTGATTCGATTACCCGGCAGCATCACGACGCTTTGATGACGACCTTGTCCAAGTTCGACATTCACTACGAACACGTGTCCCCGAGACTCAACCACACTGCGAGATACGTTCTTCGACCGGGTGCTCCTATGACGAAAGTCATTCAGGAGCGGGCGGGGGTTCCAGATTCGAGGCTATTGAGGCCGTTCCTCACTAGCATTCAAGACCATATGATTCTGCCCGAGGAGGATATCCGCAGAATAACGAATGCGCCCGAGACGTGGGTGTGGCCACTCAAGCACCACCCTCATATCGAGAACTTAGCAGAGATGCTGCATGGTGTCATAACGACAGTGGAAGGGGAAGAGGATTCGGTGACGAAGAACTCGATTTTGATGTTCGGAACAGGGCCGCATGTGCGTATCATCAGTTTTCGCTCTTGTTCCATGTCATATTAACGAAACATCCAGTGGTCTCGCAGTCGTTTACCAATTCCCAACACCAACTACAAAGACGAAAAGGCCATCATGATTGATGTATACCGCAAAATGGTGCGTTACCTGTTTTTGTTTTTTTTTGTGCTTGTCCTCATCGCTCTAACTGTTCCCGTTAGATGGACATCCTGGTCGAACGCTTCTCCCTTCTCTCGCGTACCACCATCATATATCGCCTGACCCCTGCCCCACATCCTCAATGCCAGCATCACACGAAACCCTATCCCAACGTCAACGCCGCTCTAGTCGATGACGCACGTATATTTGAGCTGCATACTCAAGGATTGGATGTGCACTGGAGGCGAATACATGCCAAATGGGATTGGGACCTGTGGAATGTATATAACCAGATGTGGATACGGAAGATTGGTCAACTGACGAAAGACGATCACCAACGCGGGGAAGGCGACGATGAGAAAACAAAGTGGTTTTTCCTGGATGTCGCACAAATGAGCTTGCAACGTCCGGATGCTCATCACGAGCCTGGGGCGGACTGCTTACACTGTAAGTCGCTGTTCATTCTCTTCGTTCGCACCCCGGAACTAATTATCTTTGCACCATAAAAGATTGTCTGCCGACGATATACGATGACTGGACGCGGTTTCTGTACCATAGATTGTTTCTTCTCGGAGAGGTTAGCGGACCGTTGGACATTGAGGATGTAGAAGAACCAGACATATACGAGGACGAGGATATCTAGCCTATGGGCGTTGCGGCGCCATGTACTATTGTAAGTTATGCCAACAATTCGTTGTACAGGACAACAACATTGCTGTACAGATTCGTTAAGGCATCTATAATGTAACTATCTCATTGTCATCGACTCCAATAACAGAATGACAGAGGCGTGCACGTCTTCTGTCACGGTGTTAGTGTCCCGTTCCATTCATCCCTCTGTCCCCTGCCACGAATACAAGCATTCGTACATTGATTGGTAACGCTAGTACGTCGCATGTGCTTCCGAAGGTGCGAACCCAAGCACATATGAATGTCTAAAGCGGTGCGTTACAGAGAACCCAAGCCCGTTACTCGACGACAGAACCCATCACACACGATCTTCACCACCATGACACCTCTCTCCGCAGCTCTGTCAATCCCAAACAAGTGACTGGTATAGCCTTCGGTTGTCGGTACAATGAGTATTCAATGGCAGTACTGACTTCTGACATCTTTTCTCTTCCTCGGCAGAATCCACCGACGAGTTTCTCGAGAGACCCAATCACAGGAGTACCATGACATATGATTGTAACTCGATTATTTTCAGGCCTCCCACTGCGGCCGATGTTCCTCCGATCCCATGCAAAGACAGAAGCACGAATACCCGTGTTGCCTTTTCTTCTTGACTTCTCTCGACTTGTAGAGATGGTTCATCCAAGGTGCCACTCCCGAAGATCAATCTCCGCTTCTCGCAGACAAATTAGGGCGTCAATCATCGAAGACCCGGACAGCCAGAAAGGTGCGAGATTCCTTCCAAAGGAAACTCTCGAGGCATGCCAGCCTCCAACCTTACACGCGCTGTATCATATGGTTTAGGACAAGGCGCGGGCGTACTTTACCACCGTCCTCTAGTTGGCGCCGGCGCTACCGGCGTCTGAACACTGCGGAGGCCTTAGTAATTCCGACTGTCTGAATGCACTTTTGCTTAGACACCGTGAATCCAATGCAATCATGATTCTACTGTCCGTCTGTGTATTCTGAGCCCGAAATCCCCATTCTACACGCCACCAATTTTTCAGCGGACATATAGCGAACGAGATATATAAGAAGGATCTTATGCACTTGGAAAACTCATTCTGCCATCTCCCGTTGCCAAAACAATTAGACCTCGAGCAGACATCTCATCGCGATGTTTGGCATATATAGCATCACTTCATTTCTTCTTGCTACCAGTAAGTATAAATTATTCATTACTATATATGCGCTCTTTCACATCATGCATCTAGGCCATTTAATCTTTACTGTTAATGCCACACCATTTGACGGTCAGTATATAACTCCAAATCAATCAAACGCCCAGGTCGA
Source organism: Omphalotus olearius VT 653.13 (assembly GCA_000296255.1). Taxonomy (NCBI): domain Eukaryota; kingdom Fungi; phylum Basidiomycota; class Agaricomycetes; order Agaricales; family Omphalotaceae; genus Omphalotus; species Omphalotus olearius. Next base: position 12,499 of record JH814937.1, read on the forward strand.
GTGGTGGTGGGGCAGCGCAGTCGGGAGTCCTCAGTCGTCCAGCGCTCCGGGCCCCCAAATACAGTTCATTTTCTACCAAGGTAAGCTTCAGTCACACCACAAACTGAACACGTATTGATTCTCTTTACATCTAGGTTATCCCATTCTCGAAGCAGGACCAAAAGATCCCTCCCTACCTGAATACTACATCACTGTCAATGGATACTACGCCAACGGCACAGATTTTGCATTAACTGTTCCCGCTGAATCCGGTTCTATAACCACGGGAAATGTGCAGATGACAGGAACTTGGGGTACAGTTGGCTCCTTTGCGGTTTCTGATGATCTCAGGACATTCACCGTAAACTTCAACGCATCTGCTTCTCCCTACGGCATCACGGGCACCTTGAAATTCACTAGCGATCGCGCCAACCACTTTGGTTGCAACACCACCAGTAGCCCATACTTCACCGAGTTTGCTCCATCTGGCACTCTGAACGACAACGAAAAGATACTGTACAACGAATTAGGATGGGCAGTGGCTGTCCCCGGTAAGTACAGTGCCCCTCCTTTTAGCATTTCAAACGCTAAAATGTCGTATGTCACTTCCTTTATAGGTGGTAGTGTGGACGTCGATATCACGATCAACGGTACACAGCTTCAATTCACTGGCGATGGTTATCACGATCAAAACTGGATGCCTCTTCCACTTAACGATTTCGTCGACAATTGGTACTTTGGGTTTGGTCGAGTCGGACCCTACACATTTTCCTATGTCTCGGTCCTCCCCAAGAACTCTTCTACCGTTTTTACGACTGGGTACCTCGCTACGGACCAAGCGGTTCTGCAGAATCAGTGCAGTGTCAACGGCACAAGGGCGACAGACATTAGCATCATCCAACCTCATGGAACAATGGGTGGCGCAGATGATACTGTTGCTCCAGCGGGATGGACAGTGAGTTACATCCTGAGCGACGGAAGCGAGTACCAGTTCGAATTGACGCCTGTAGCTGCGAATCCGAGCTCCGCAGTGTATCAGCGATGGACGGGGTCAGTCAGGGGCGGGTTAAAAGGCGGTTTGAGCTACGAGAATGTCGCTACGTTTGAGTGGTTAAATCCTGGTCTTACGACCTACACTCCATGACTTGATGCGCAATACAATCTGTTTTGCAGTTTTTGCTCCCTTTGAACCGTCAAGCTTGCCACTTTACTACAGTCTCTATCGCCCGGAAGAAACATTGTCCAGGTGAAGGTTGGTAATTCTTCTTTCTACCTTTCCCGCTCTCTCTCATATACTTTCAATCAGAGTGCATATAACGATCATAATAATACGAGGCCCAGAAGTAAGCAGAAGGGTGCAATATGTGATTGTAAATAGAACCCATAATAGTAGCGACTCTACTCGACCTTTATCTCCGCTGCCTATCCGCTATCCAGTCCCTGATCCGACCTTGCCTGAGCTGTGAAGTAGGCTGAGGTGTTGATCTTCGAGGCAGTTGGCTTTAGCTGATACTGCAACACGAAGATCCAAGTATTCAGTGAACACAAGGGTACATAAAATCCGCTCTAGGTAATCACAATGCGTTTCCTTTGCGATGTTGAAAGGTTCCACAGACATAGAATATTCTACATCCTTCTGTGTTATAATGCGTTCCAGGTTGGAAAAGATTTCTTTCTCGTCTTTGCCTTTGCTGCCAAGTCCGTAGAAGAGGTTGTTTTGTTTCGGGAGACGTGGATCCACAGGCTTCAACACGATCGCCTCCTTGTCCGGGCTGTGTGTCACCACGAATTTCGAGTCAGAGGGAGCCTTCGAAAAACTCCACAGGATGACAGCAGAATCATCATCAGAACGGCATATGTAAAACTGCACCCCGCCGGGCAATTCGATGTTCCAGAGAAGAAAAAGATCGGACGCTGCACGATTGGGAGACTTTAGAAATCGGAAGCATAGGTACAGATACTAATAGGTACCACTTAGGTACATCAGCCCCAGAGATAAGCGACACATAATGAGCGACATCGAGGATAAAGTTGGAAGAGAGACTGTAAACGAACCAATTTTCCGAACTCGGCTATTTCGGCTAATATCTACCCACGCCTGAGCTGTGATCACGCGGAACGTGACATGGTCACATCAAAGGTATTAAGCGAAAATTAAGCGAAAGAATTTCAAAATACCTAACCCCCAACGAACTACTACCATGCAACCGACCCCTCTCCCTCATCGATGAGGGAGTAAATACACGAAGAAAAAAAAAGTCAAAAGGAAACCGTCCTCAACCACCTGGAGCGAACCAATCTTCCAAGTCATGTCCCTTCCATACGGGCCCTAATCGACACCTCCAATTCGGAAATCGAACGTCGAGCAAGACTAGGTGGAAGGACTTCATCTCCCACGCGTTCATAGGTTCAAGGTCGTCCCAGTAAGAGAAAGCCCGGGACCACCCCAAATATCAACCCGCGAGGTAAACTTTCGATGAAGAAATTTTGAGCGCCCAGGCTTCCTTATATATGTCTGGCGCCTAGCTTGCGCACGGACCAGAATCGGAGTATGAAAAATACGTCGGGACTCGAATTGAAAACTTCGGCTTTTCGGGATTCCTCTTGTCTACATAAACATACGTATACACCGTCATGAAACATAGCACCAGCGCCAGGAAGGTGGCCGACTTCACTTTTATGGAATATTGAAATTAAAAACAGCCTTGAGTAATATATGTATTAATCTCGGCACGTCAGCTTCTCGTAAGTGTGATTCGGGAAAAACATCGCGGCCTACCTGCAGGGATGTCTATCGCAGCTGCGTCGTACTACATAGTTATATTCAGAAGAGTGAAGTAAATCTCAAACTTCGACGACTTATTCTTAAAATCTGCAGGCGCTTGTATTGAATTCACCGAACTGGAGCCTTCGGGAATGATGCTATTTTACTCGGTTATCAGTTCGAAACCGCGAAACCATAGAAAAGTAGGCGGTGTAGCGGAAACTTATAGCCGTTTGTTTCTTCAGTCGTACGTGCGGATAGCTCTGAGTCTCCCACTCCACTCTTTTGCTTCCACTTAGTCTCTCTTTTCGCCATCATGGTACAGGGATACACCTCTTTCGTTCGCAGTCGGCGCCTTCCACTCCTTTTATTCCTGTCTCTAATTCTTGTTCTTTTCTTTGTGCATTCCTACTACAGCGACTTGACCTACTCTTGGTATGCAGAAGCTGGCCCTTGGCTCCGCGAACATCGTCCTTCTTTCAATGGACACCTTTCGTGGTCAGATGGCGCGCCAATGGATCCAGCAGACCCTCTAAATCATCTCGACAGCGAATCTCCCCCTCTTACCAATGCAGAGCCCGTCATACAGTCCTCACCTTGGGCTCAAGAACACGAATACACCACCGGAAAATGGGTACCCCGTACGCCCCTCTATTCCTCATTTGAAGACTACAAATTCGCAAACCAGCACAAGAATGGTTGGCTGTGGAAAGGGTGTAGATTGTTCAACGACTCTGGCATCGAAAAGAGTGAGGAGAAGCAACGGTTGCGAGGCGAGAGAATGGTTGAGCTTATGAATTGGGTCTGGCAGCCTGACAACGGTCAGCTTGTCCCTTTTGACGCTGTTGAATTCGTCGTGCGGCTCTTGCAGAGTCCAGGCGGGATGATCATGCTCGGGGACTCGATTACGAGACAGCATCACGATACTCTCATGATGTACTTTTCCCAAGTCGGGATTCAGCACGACCATAATCCTTCGCACCTCCCAAAGTACAACCACACCTCGAGATATGTATTGCGTCCTAGTTCTGCCATGACAAAGGTCGTCCAGGAGCGTGCAGGGGTACCGGATTCGAGGATGCGGCGACCATTTCTGACGGCAATACAAGACCATATGATTATCCCGGAGGAGGACATACGGGCTATTTCAAATGCGCCCAACTCATGGGTCTGGCCCATTCGACACCACCCGCATGTAACGAACTTGATGGAGATTTTAGAAACCTCCGTGTCTCCTGTCGCGGGAGAAGACGAAACAGTGACGAAGGATTCGATACTCATGTTTAGCACTGGTCCTCATGTGCGTTTTCCCGCCTCTTTGTTTATTGTTTTTTTTCGTGTTCTCATGAAAGTTCATCCCTAGTGGTCACGTAGCCGTCTACCTATTCCCAATTCCAACTATCCGCACGAGCGAGCTACTTTACTCGGTATATACGCAAAAATGGTACGCAAACTATCTTTTCACTCCCTCTATCCTCACTGACTTCTCCCTAGATGAACCTCCTCACGACACGGTTTACTCCTCTCCAGCGCACTATCATCTTCTACCGTTCCTCATCCGCCCCACACCCTCAATGCGAAAAACACACGAAGCCCTATCCGAACCTCGCCGCTGCCCAGGTTGATGACATTCGCATATTCCACTTGCATACCGAAGGGCTAAACCACGATTGGCGTCGAGTCCGCGCGAGGTGGGATTGGGATCTTTGGAGTGTCTACAACGCAATGTGGACAGAGAGGGTAAACTCCCTCGCTCGATCCGAAGCGCGGGATAAGAAAGTAAAGTGGCATTTCTTGGATATTGCCCAGATGAGCATGCAGAGGCCGGACGCGCATTACGAGCCTGGGGAAGATTGTTTGCATTGTGAGTAAAAACCCCACGATTCTCATTTTTATGGCTCGTTTGATCTGACTAAGTTTCGTGTTCGTAGATTGCCTACCGACGATATATAACGAGTGGACAAACCTCTTATACCATAGACTCTTTCTATTAGGAGAGGTTCCTCCTCCTTCAGTTCAGCTACCTCTTATTGCCGACGCGGACGATGAGGACCTGTAGGCCCTGCACCCAGTCCGGATTCTCTTCCCTCCGAAGATCTAGAAGACGACGTCGGTCGCGCCACTCTTAGTATCTGACCCTACAATGACAACTTGCTTACCGTACACATGTATTTGTATAAATCCTTCAGTTGCTCCTGCTTTTCTTGCCGTTCTCTGTTTCTCATCTTCTCGTGCTTCGGTCCGAGTGTCCGTCCCTGCTTTCAGCTACTGCGGTCAAAAATTGGAGTGTTCGTCCGCGAAACCTGCGCGAAACATAGACACCCATGAAGACCTCAATACTCCTTTCTTCACGCTGACTCCTACTTTGACTGCAGTTTTGCGTGAACAGAATCGACTTTCAACGTTTATATGTTTGAAACAACGACTTATCATACACAACGATTGTATTGTTGAAGAGAGGGCCATATGAATTTTTGAAAGGCAACGTGGACCGTTGGCACCAGACAGCTATGAGATCGTACAATATGGTGACAAGAACAAGGAACCGGATCTCTTGCCGTTACGTTGCAGAGCGGACTACCAGACGTCGAGGATAACTCCCAGATGAAGCTTCGATGAAGTCCAAGGCTAAGTTTGGTATGGTGCAGCTTAGAAAAAGTTGGATCCACGTGGGATGCTTCCTTCCTTATTCCTTCCTGACCATCTCCTTTATCCTGCGCACTCAAATTTGTGTGTCTTTCTTACGGTACAATGGAAAAAACATAAAAATTCCAGCGACTACGAAAAGAAATAGCAAGGCTACTCGATTTAGCCCAGACTTACTCTCGCAGAAACGTATCATGCACCGTACGCAACGCAAAGATCAACCTCGGAGGCACCCGGCGACTAAGCTCGAGAAAGTCAATGCCTTGAAAATGATTCCTAACTCTGTTATCAAAAAAACTCGCAGACATGCCTTTTGAATAGCTATTCGAGGTACGTCGATGCTGAATAGAAGATGATGGCAGCTACTAATGTATATGTCCACATCTTTTTATACCTTGAACCCCTCGACATACTTAGGCTCTCCCGTACAAGTCGTATTCTACACAGCTTACTTATCCGCCGTTCGTCTCAACACATGTAGAAGAATGCTCAAACTGGTCAAGCTGACGAAACAGAGTATGTTAATCTCTCGATGGTGAGAGCTTAAAACCAACGTTCTTGTAGGTTGGGATGAGATCTATCATAAGCTACTTGATCTGTTGCACGCAAAGCGAAAGGAAATTGCGCGACAAGTGCGCATTTCGAGTTCAAAAAAAAACGATTTACTCTTTTAAAAAACCCTCTACGACTCCTTCTTCAAACAAGGTCTCACACGGGTTGGATATCCACTCCTCGGAGACTTGATACAATCCAATCTTCCCTGTTCCAAAGTCTTGTCTGGGGTACACCGATGAACCAAGAGCTAAAGGTAAAGGAAGACGATATCGATAGTTTTCATCACCTTCCGAAATAGGGGAGGGCCAGTAAAAGGTTTGGAACTACTCGGACTCGTCAAAGAACACGTTCCCAATGTCATTACAGCGAATCTCAACCTCGCATCCACCGTATTCTATTGCAGGTATTACAAGGATTAAATCTGACATCCTTACGTCTTCAATCATGTATGCTTCACCCCTGGCTTTACATATGTTCCACCTAAACCAACCCAGACTTCAACCCATACGAGATGTTGCAATGTATTCCATGGAACTCTTTGGATGGGATCTTCGAAGTCACCATCCCAGCAAAGGCGTTTCAAATTCTTGGACGGATTCTGGACACATGTGGTTTGATTTGCAATGGAACGTTGGAGGAGTTGGACGTGATACTAGAATATCAAGATTGTTGAGACCCTACGAAAGGTAGTGCATCTATACGATGACAACGACTCGTACGTTCGTTCTACTCTCTGTCCTTATTGTCGTTACCTGACCATCGTCCTGCTTAGCTTATTCTTCATGCTAGTGACAAATCCCTTTTTTATCATCATTCATTCACAATCATTGGTCGACTCTTTCACACATCAGATCGTCCTTGACTCAGTGTCACATAAACATCAAAAGCCACGCGAAACCATTTCCCCTGCGCTCATTGTCCCACAAATTACCAACTGCAAATAGGGCTCGTGCTGGGCTCCAGATACGGCTTCAAATATCAAGACTCCTCCCGTCGCTTGGCTGCATTTGAATGATTGATACAGATACATATTCTCGCGTTCATCATCCCGCACCTTTGACGCCCGCACCATCCTTGTAAATGACATCCTGTTGTCCGCATTTCGACTACTACAAGTAGCCGACAACGACGAGAGAATCGTCCAACAAAGGACGCACGCAATTGGCAAAAAAAATTCAGCATTCGATTTTCAAACACTGCACACATACATCGACAAAACGTTTGAGTAACTCTACCACGAAACATTCCAATGATATCGCATGTAGAAGGACCTAGTAAATAGATGATAACTCAAAGCTGCGTAGATCCATCGAACAACACATTCAGCCACGCCGCTAGACGGAAACCTTGCTTCGCAATCTGTTCCTCGATGATAGGCTGAGCCTGCGTAGCATAAGCCGAAGTACACAGATCCGAGAAGTTTGAGGCCGAAAAGACGAATGACTAGAGTGGGGGTAGCAGAATCAAGATACAGTGAGTAGGGGGAATACTACACAGAAGACTCGACTTGAAGTTTTACATACACAATCAAAAGCATTAGACTCTCGGGCCCATACTAAGGGACACTCCAAAGGGGTTATAGTAGTTCCCAGTGCCGCTCTGCCTTCCAGCATACCGTTGAGGTCGTCCTCGATACTCCGTCGGCGATTGTTAACAGGTTCGGTAGTTGATGAGCAGGAGATCCAAGACGAAGTTAAAGACTCGAAATCTCCGGTCTAGTATGAGACAGGTACCAGTGAGTAGTTGGAAACGAACGAAACGAACGAAATCATTCATTTCACACACACCTTGATACGTTGTGCTAAAGCATCTGCCCATACATTCACAGAGTTCTGGTAGTCTGCTTTGAGAAATATGTTGATGATACCAGAATCTGCACTCGGGCAAGTCAATAGTAAGCAGATAACATCCAATGAGAACCGGGGGGGGGAGACACACTAACCCCAGACCTGCAGTAGTACACATTGGTAGTGTAAAAGATATCGATCAGCTCTGAAAAACGATCTCGATCTCGATCTCGTACCGCATGCAAATTGGTTTTTTCACCATTACATGTAGCGCTAATGTCATTACCCCCGACTTCGATAGCCTCCACATGGAGAGGCTGTCCGATATCACCAAGGAACTGGCACAAACAGCAGCTTCTTTAAGGGGTGCTTCAAGTAGTATATATCGACATACGTGATCTAGAAAGAAGGCAAATCGTTATTTCCGATTTCTCAAATACAAGCCAGCACACCCCGTGCCAGAGCGCCGTAAGTTCACTTACCAACAAACAACAAGGCCTCCATGCGTTGTTCCGCGCTGAGAGAAGTATCAACGACGCGAGCCGTGTAATTAGCGATAGCAGTCACTTGCAACTCGATAAGCTAAAATTTTACAGAGACAATCAAGAACGAAGTTGCGAACTTACAGATACAAAGTCCATTTCCGCAGTCTCTGGTTTCTTCAACGGAACAAGAAGTCGGAGGATTATCTATCATTCATTTGAGATATTTTACGCTGGATCTCGCTACGACGCTTGCATACTTACCCTCGGCATCGACGAAGTGGAAGGGCGCGGACCTGATCAATCATCATGAAGGATTTCATTCGCTGATTGCAGTAAAGAAAAGGGGTTTAGTGAAAGGACTTACCATGAAAAAGCAGCTTCAGATCTGACTTCATCCGCCCACTGATAAAGGTCAGTGAAACCCGCCTTGAACTTCCCATACAGTTTCAATACTTACCGGTCCGCCCGTACCCAACGATTCGTTGAACTCAGATCCTACTAAAGATGTTTTTACAAATTGAAGTGCATTTGGTGCAAGAAACTAGAAGCTTGAGTGAATAAGACGCAGTTCAACAAGTCGGCGGACGACGATAATCATCTCCTCACCTCCATGGCAATGAAACTAATAGTAGAAGTCAGGACAGGAACAGGTCGACAACCAGCGATAGTTCATGCTCACCCAACAGCTTCATGACCAATTGCACCCCATGCGTATACACCATGACCAGTGCAAAGAGATAGGATGAGGAGACTCGCGACGAGATTCATGATCAAGTTTTAGAAATAGGGACCTTAGGCCTTAGAGCTTGCTGTGTGGACGACAAGGATCTTCTCGATTATATATGTGCGCAGATAATCAAGAATAGCATCCTCTCATACAACCGTGCGTGCATGGACCGACGGGATTCGAGGTGATGATCCTTCGATCAATATATATATCCAAGGCTAAGTACCCACCCCGAAAGCAAGGTCCGATGTTTCTTGCACACATGGTCCATCGGTGATAAGCAGCTCTCATGTCAAGAATAATGTCCATACTACAGTGGTCGTGGTGAGATAAATACTCGCAAAGGAAGCCATAGCATGGAGAGGATGCATACCATAAGGTCCTGTGAACAGATTGATGCTATAGAAGTCCTCGAAGAAAGAATATCGTATGGCGGTAGCCCACGTTTCATCGGATTACCCTCGAGCAGTAGTGAATGCAAGAGCAGAACTTGGGTTGACCTTTGCCTCGTAGCTGATCAAATCGGGGTCGTCTTAAAACCATGTATGTAGTAGATAAGAAAAACATTGGGACACTCCTGCGTCATTGCCTCCTACCCGATTTGAACGAATGACCTTCGCATGGTTGGTACATACAAGTGCGACGCGCTCCCAGCTGCGCCAAGGAGGCTCACATTCCAGACTCACGAGAGCGACAGCACACTTTTGCATTTGACATGTTCCATTTCGACTGATTTGGCTCGGGCAGCTGCAAGACACGAATGACTCAGTAAATCATTGTATACCGAGGGCAGATGGGCTCACTCTTCCGCATGCTCTCAAACACGACTTTGTCAAACATTCAATCCTAGCCTGAGGTAGGTAGTAAGCCATACCCGTGAGGTAACACTTCATCTTGACGGCCCCAAAAATCTCCAGATAATCTCTCAAGCACGTCAGATCCCAGTCCTTCGTTGTCAAGTCCTCATTAAAGATGTTGAGCCGGTCGGGAACTGACCACCGTCATGAACGTTTTGAGTACAAGTTCGGCGCTTATTGAATTATCTTACATAATGCCACATTATCATTCTGTCCATGTACTTATTCCTACAACAATGGTTCATTTCTATAAGCAATTATCTGTCCAACAAAGCTCTCAGTGTACCCTCAAGCGCTCTAGCACAAGAAAGTGAAAATGGGTATACAAAAACAAACAAACAAGCAAGACAACATAGAACAAATACATTAAACAAAAATCATTACAGATATTTCAGTCGTCATGTTCGGGAACCGACTTGTTGAGACGTTCCACGAATAGTCTTCTGAATTCTTTGACGTTTGGCAAGCGAATTTTCACTTTCCGCCACCTCGACGGAACGTTCGGTAGTGATCATACGACCATGCTTCTTTACCGGAAGTTGTATCTTGTGCCGCTCGAGAGAATGTTCAGACCATTTATCAGATACTATAGCTTCATTGAAACGGTCGATAAACCATTTTGAACATTCGAGCCGTTTCTGCCGCTTGTAAATTCGGTAGTGTATGTTGTCCTCATAAAAATCCCGTTCTGCTACACTGAGATTGTCTCTGGCAAATGCTTCCAGAGCCATGCGGACCTGCTCGGGAGCTGGGTCAGGAGCATAGCGCGAAGCGCAGGTTTCCTCAAGATCTTGAATCAAGTCAGCTAGAGGTCCTGGCGCAAATCCGACTTCGGCCAAAGCAGCGGTCCGCATGTATCTGCGCTTTTCAGAACCACCCAGAATTTGGCCGTTCTCCTCATCAATGTCGTCGTATCCCCGTTTAAGATGCCTCGCGACAAGGTATGGGCCTTGTGAGTGGTTGGTGTACTGCAATGCGATCCAACCGAGAACGTGAAAGTAGGACTCTAGGTCATCTGCAAGCGTGGCATGAGGAACTAGCTCAGAGAGGAGAGCAGCTGATATAAATTGCCAAGTGCCCTAAAGATTACTCAGATATTAGCAAAATTAACAAGAAAACTGTAGCAGCTACGTACTGTGCGTTCAGGTTGTCGCGCATTCGCTAGTTCTGTGATCGACTTTGCAAGCTCCCAATCAGCCAGTAGTCCCTTCCCGTCCTCAGTTATCAGAATATTCCCCACACTAATGTCACGATGCAGTAATTCTGCCTTTGTGAAAGCGTCGTCATGAGCTAAGATACAGAACGTCAATTCACTATGTACTCCATGTAAAATCGGAATAGACTCACCGATCAATGCGTCATGCATGACAGACAGCAATTCCTTCACATCCTTGAACGTGCTGAGATTGCCTCGGCAGACCTCTTTGAGGACCAGACGATAATGTATGTGCTTCCGCCATCGAGGCTTGGAAGAATAGTCGTGAGTGCGAGTGCGGTGATTAGCGGCTCCAGGGTTTACATCTCCCGCTAGTAGACACGTCGGGACATTCTTCACGTCCTTCGCCTTCAAAAGCGCATATATCATACCTTCGGGCTCGACAGAAGTAACTCGCCACGCATCCTTGAGAAGGACAACGATTTTATTTCTGGGATCCCAGACCTTGAATACGCGAGTGGCACGGCCTGTGACAGACTGGTCATTGTCACCGAGTGCCCTAGTCCCGTAATAGGGTACCGACTGAATCTGATTATCCTTCGAGGCATCCCAAACGTTGATCTCGAACACGGGCGCACTCTCGTCGAGCTGGAGCTGCACTCGAACTGCCCCAGTAAGATTATCATGTTTCTCCAACATCTTGACTGTGGTGTCGATGCCACGAGCCTCTGGAGTCGCACGGGTATAACGGGAGAAGAAATCGGCCAGATAGTTTTCCTCGCTGTACGCAAATTCTGTAGAAACAACTGCCGGCATGATCGCAGCGAATTGTAGCGTGATACTGCACGTGATTTGAATGCAACTGGGCGCTTATCCGGCAACATCGGTCCCGCCACCGATGCTGACATAATCTCAACTCTCCAGAAATCACATGTAGGGGTCATTTTATAATCCACCTCGGGTTTCTTGCATTACCGTTCTTTGCTTTCATACCACCACCTTCTACGACCTCTACACTCGAGTATAATGTCTGCTGCGCGAACAAAGATATTGGAGAAGCACGACGACGATGTAGTCGTTTGCTGTGCAATTCGTTCAGCTATCACCAAGGCGTGTCTTTTTTTCCATACGTGATTTATCATATTTGCTAAACTTTCAACTAGGCTCGGAAAGGTGGTTTCAAGGACACACGACCGGAGGAAATGCTTACTCATGTTTTGAAACATGTGTACACCTCTACGAAGCTCGACCCGGCTCTCATTGAGGACATTTCCGTCGGGAATGTTTTAGCGCCTTCTGGAGGTGCCACCGTTGCTCGTATGGCTGCTCTGGCTGCAGGAATTCCCAATACGACTGCTATCAACACTATCAATAGGCAATGCTCGAGCGGTCTAACGGCCGTGAGCCAGATCGCTAACGAAATTCGGACAGGTCAGATTGATATTGGTATCGGTGCGCTTGCCCTTTCCTTCTAGTCTTCTTTCACCTGAGCTAATTTTCCGTTCAAGGCGCCGGCTTCGAATCCATGACATTCGGTTACGGCCCCTCTGCCACCGCTGATGGTTTCTCCGACCTCGTTATGTCCAATCCCGAGGCTGCGGACTGTCTTCTTCCTATGGGTATCACATCCGAGAATGTTGCTGCCGATTACAAAGTAGCCCGTGCCAAGCAAGACGAATTTGCTGCTCTATCCTTCCAAAAAGCCGCAGCAGCTCAGAAACAAAACTTTTTCGCACCTGAGATTCTCCCTATTAAAGCTACTTGGATCGACCCCAAGTCAGAAAAGGAGTCGAAGATCGTTGTAGAGAAGGACGATGGCGTCAGAGATGGTGTGACGAAGGAGAGCTTGGCCAAGCTCAAACCGGCGTTCAAGAGTGACGGTTCGACACATGCTGGTAACGCGTCGCAGGTCTCGGATGGCGCTGCGGCAGTTCTGCTGGCGAGACGGAGCACGGCGAAGAAGCTGGGTCTACCGATCGTGGGCAAGTTTGTAGCGGCGCAGGCTGTCGGGGTGCCTCCCAGAGTGATGGGTGTTGGTCCGGCGTTTGCCATTCCGAAGGTAAGCAGGAATACGTTCTTCAACGTCAAACTCTTGCGTGTTGACTGATGGACGTTTTTGGTGCAGGTTCTCGAGAAGACAGGACTGCAGCTGTCTGATATTGATTTCTTCGAGATCAACGAGGCATTCGCTTCGCAGGCTTTATTCTCGGCTGAAAAGCTTGGTATTCCTTGGAAGGATGCTGGCTTGAAAGGAAAGCTTAACAGGTGGGGTGGTGCAATTGCCATTGGACACCCTCTCGGCTGCAGTAAGTCTCTTGATCTTTTTTTCGTTCGTTTCAGCGATTCTCATCAATCATATTGCAGCTGGCGCTCGTCAAATAGCCACAGGATTCAACATTGCCAAGCATGATAAGGAGAAAGTGTTCGTGACTAGTATGTGCATTGGCAGTGGGATGGGAATGGCGAGCGTGTTCGTCAATGAGCAGTGAGGCCTTGAGGAGTTAGTTGAGGAGCTGAGGGAGGTTGTGCTTTTTTTGTTTTTGTTTTTCACTTTGTATTATTGGCAAAATGAGAGCGTCAAATTGTATTCATGAATGTATGACTCTCTAACTGTGAGTGCTGATATGTATGAATACTGTTTGTCCCATTTAGCTTTGACACTTCTGAAGATTGTATTCGATTCGAATCCAGCCACCACGGTTACTTAATTATGCTTACTCTTCGGCAGTAGCCCGAATTATCTTATCTTATCTTACGCCCACGATTACAAAAGTTTGACGCGGAGCTTGAAAGAATCGGCAGGCACACAAGTGACAACGTTTCGTCCTTCTGAGTTCTTACCAGGTTCTCACCTGTTTTCGATGGATTTTCTCAAGAGGATTCACTTCTACGTCGTGAAAATTCACGTAGAGATAAAGTGTACATATCTTCGCTTCCGTGTCCTGCGGCTACATACACAGTCAGAAGCCCTGACTAGGCTTAGCTTCAGCGGTCTATTTGTGCCTAAGGCTTAGGATAAGCATAGTAGATATCTCCGTCTGGACATCTCAGGCCTTCTGCCTAGTTGTTTCTTGGTTTTGATCTTCTATGTATGTCTATTTCGTTGGCATCACCGCCTCGAGCGCGCGCCGCGCGGACCTATCCAAGTACTCATGATCATCTTACCGGGTCTTGGACGCTGTACATACATACATATAGTTTCTACATACATATAGTTTCCAGATCCGAAAGGATAGCTATTTCTCATCGCGGTAATAAGTACAGCGGATTGTCCATTTGATCCACCCTTTCAGCGGTCCCATAGGGCCCCATACCAATGTACTGTACACAGGGACACGCTTATTATTGGTCATCCGCACCATGCGACCCGTTGGCCCCCCCGTGTTCCAGATATCGCCTTCTATCTTAGCTTTTTTGCCACCTGGCCCAGGCATTTAATATTTAATATTTACTCATCAAAATCCCGGGGTAAGATCGCCTATGGTTTATCGGTACGGTACGGTACGTGGGGGCAATCAGAGGTCAGAGGTTTGTATAAAAAGCTCCATCATGAACGGGTCTATTTTTTTTGTTCTTCAGTGCGGCTCCTTTCTCAGTTCACTCATCCCTCGCAGTGGGGGTTAGCGCTTTAGCTTCCATCGGCTTTCTACTTAGCAGCAGTAAGCTCAACCTTCGAGAACACTCATGAAATTCACGCCTGTCATGAACTTTCTCACTTTCCTCTTCGTCGCTGTTGTATCTTTAACGAGTGTCAATGCGATTCCACTGCAGAAGAGGGATGTCTTCGTACCCCCCATCCTATATCCTCACGCAGGGACTACCTGGGTCGTTGGCCAACACCATAACGTTACTTGGTTCGTCTCCCACATTACTTGTTCATCCTCTCATTGTCGTTCATTCCCTTTGTCGGACGATACTTAGGGATATATCTCAAGCACCCGTGAACATCACTAACAAGATCGGAACCATCATGCTCCGCAAGGGCGGGCTCACTACACCTCGCACGTGTCTCCCTCCCTACCCTCTATCTTGTTCTTCCATGGGCTCACTACTTTTTGGGCAAATTTTCCTTTCTTCATTCTTATATACAGTGATTCTCGCATCTGGCTTTGACATTCTCCTCTCTCGAATCGAAGTAACGGTTCCTTGGGTTATACCTGGCGACGACTACGCTCTCGTATGTGAGTACAGTAACAATAGACGATTTGTGATGGATCGATCCATTTCGGTTTTCTCCGACTTGTCAGAGTTCTGATTTCTCACTTCTTCTTCTATCAGTGTTCGGAGATTCGGGTAACTTTAGCCCCCAATTCACTATCACAGGTAGCGAGTAGCCAAGTCCGAAGAGGGAGGCAAACTTGCGAATTTCGTTTTTTTCCTTTTGCATTTACATACCTCGCTTCTACAACGACCTCTTTGGTTTTGAAATTTGAATGGACTACTACGACTACTACAGACAATTCTAACGGACAGACGGTTGGTTGGTGTTGTGGAGGGTTCTCTTTAGGGTGGTGGTAGTTGGCGGTTTTTCTACTCCCTTTTTCGTCTCGGGCACCCCTTCCTCACTGCGTTATTTGTTATCAGTGTGTAGTTCTAATCGCTTCACAGTCCATGGACCTTGCATTGAAATTTTACTTATCATCGATTTAATATGTATATACGAGAAAACGCACGTACGAATAGGTGTTTCGTGAAATCGTTGGATTGCAGAGGGTAGCGGCGTACGTATTCCGTCCTTTTTTAATTGAATGGGCGAGCGAGTATGATAACTTGGGGTCCGAGCAAGTCTTTGAAAAGCCTTTCACAAATTCACATGTTGTAACTCTGGGTCTCTTTCACAAATGAATTCAGTTTTTCTTTTGCGAGTCTTGAATGACGCAAGCGTCAATTTTCTATAAAGCACTTCACAACAAAGGCTGAGTACAGGGAAGAAAGTCTTTATTCAATGCACAAAGCCTGTAAACGACTTACTTATAATCCAAAGACTTTTTGATCGTTCGCCCATTAACGCAACTTCAAAAGTGTGTAAGAGATACACCTCGTTGAGGGTGGAAGCAAAGCGAGTATATAAGAAGAAATTCTGCGGGAGCAAGTTCACTACTAAACCTACCATATCCCAGCGTCCTTCATCCTCGCAGACTCGTCTTATACACACTTCAGAAACTTCGTACCCCACTCACTCACACCTCTCACCAAACATGAACATGAACATGAACACATCCACACACCCCAACGCCGACGCACGCGCCCACCCCAATCGCGTCCCCACCCCACCTTTCGAAGAACCCGCACCAAACTCAAACTCAAACCCAAACCCAAACCCCACCATCCCCTACTACGAATCCTTCTCCAATTTCCACAACGTCCTACGACACCATCCTCACACGTTACATCCTCCTCAACTCAATCAAAAAAAGGAACAAGACCTCTACACCAAAATTCTCGACAAACTCACTAACACCCACCCAAACCACCGCCCCTAATCAAAGTCTTTCACACTCTCGGTCTAATCTCACCCGAAGCATATTCCGCTCTTGTCGATAACAACTCGAGTCTCGAGGAGACATTGCGCGAGGTGTCACCTCACGTATCTGGAAAAGGATAATACGTTTAAAGCATGAGTTGTTAAGCATCATAAGGACGATGAAGGCTCGTGGGGACGGTATATGCTTCTTGTTGTTGTTGTTGTTGTTCTCAGCCGATTTCTTCGGGGACGGAGTATTGTGTTGAGCCGTAGAGATATACGACGAAGATTGGGAATGTGGATTATAATGATGAGAGTATCGTCACATGTAAATATGATGGGGCGGGGAAGTGTGTTGCTTCTATAGGTTAGGGTGGGCAATCGCGCTTAGTGTGTACACCCTATAAACACCAGAGGTTGGTTTCAGTTTTTGGCATAGCTTGCGGATTCTAGAGACTGATATGAACGCACCGTAGGCAAATATCCTCAGTGGCCGGCCTAGCGCCATAATCCGTCTTGTATGAGAATCCTTTGCGTTAAAACGATCGTCTTGAGAATCGTACTTTTTTTATTTTATAACGATACTTCTGAGCGCATGAACCCTCTCAGAGAATAAATCTCTTGTAACAGCAATAGCTAGACCAAACCAAGTCCCCTCAGTAAAAGTAAAATCTCCCGACGAGAATGACCCCACAGAACCATGACGTACATACCTCGTAAGGCTTCTACATACATATTCCATTCCAACTTGACCATTTCACACATCGATATCCCCATGACAACAATCTTCTCCAAAAATGAAAAGGAGAAAAATACTGTACATAACTTGAAGTAGGAGGGGGGACATCGAGTCTGATTGACTGACATCCTGCTTCGATCTACGTATCGTCTTCTCCATTTCTTCCACTGCAGTGATACTCGAATCATTCCTCCAATCCGGTAGGCCCCAATCTCAGGTTATTATCTCTCACGTAGGCCCTCACGAAGGCCTCAACCCTCCCAAGGTTCAATAGTTCAACGTTCAACAATCACCAGCTTTTGCGCCAAGACCTCCAAACGCAACACGCAAGCCGCAAGCTTCCATTCACCCTCCCCCTCCTGATAGTATACGTGGCTGCTAGTCCATGGGGTTTCGAAGCAAGCTCGGTAGCTCGGTAGCTCGGTAGCTCGGTAGATAGCTCGCGATCGGTAGTACTAGTTTCGTTAGCTTTAAAAATGCATTTGACCCGCGCAAAACCGTCCAATTAGAAACCCCCAGTTTTCAGTGACCAGCTTAAGTACTGAGTACTGAGTGGTTGAAGTGTTGAAGCGCTGAAGCTTTGAAGATTATTTGAATGGTAGAAAAGCAAGAACTTAAAGGGCGGGCCGCGGATGGCATCCTGATGGGCGTTACGAGTATTTGTCATCATAGTATGCTGCGGCCGCTCAGCGCTCAGCGCTCAGCTTTGGCCGTGCCGAGCTTGCCGGCGGTTCAGGTTGCCGAAGTATGATGTGGTGCGGCATGTGTGGTACGTAGACTACAGAGTACTTACTACTTTTCCGCTATGTAATAACCAATTATAGCAGATGAAGAAACATTATGCGTTCACTTTTAGTGAGTATCATCTCTTCCAGACTCAGAATCTTGAGGCTTACAGCGATATACTATATTATGCATCCACAGGAGTACGAGGCGAAGATGGGAAGTTTGGCACTACTAGTACGGATTATTGTGACACTCCAGAGCACTCCATCGACTCGGATGAAATTCCAATGAACAGAATTAGAAAAGGCTATGGACACAACTTGCATGTGCACCACGTACTTACGCCGCACTGGACAATGAATACTTATTGGTGTGCTGTGTAATGCGTAAACATCATCGCGCGGCATGGCGTGGCATGTAACGGTCTCGAGGAGAGGCAATATCTTGACTTGGAAGATGGTGTGTGGATTACCGCGATGACGAACTCACGGTTTGGTTAGGACAGATGCGGTGATTTGATGTGTGGCGGACCCGGGAGGAGGTACATCAGTTCCAAGACATCATTTCCAGTCTACGTATCTACATACACATCGTGGATTCGTGATGTCCTGATGTCCAGATGTGATACACGATCAGGATACATTATGACACGGATCACTGCTGTCGACGGACACTACATATGGTCAATGTGGGGAGACTGGTAGATATCAAATGCGGGACATTTGCCTTACTGAAGTACTGATGAATAGATACTTACCAGTACTCATTCATAGACTAGACTGATTCAAGTTGTCCTTCAAAGCTTCCAATCTCAACCGACTACAGGCCGACTCATCTGAGTCCGAGTTGGCCTTGTTGAATTGACGAATTGACTCTGGAACCAGCACATTGAATTTTGCGTTCGCCTTGGGACCCCTACAGGACCTACATGTCAGGGTCTTACCGTTTCTGCATAAGGGCTCTTCACTTCCCTTACTAACGTGGGTGTCATAAGCCTCTGAATTCTGAGAATTTCATGTCCGAATAGCGGTATATGTATGTTGGACATACGTACATTCATTTACCGTTACGAATACCCACCATGGCATACCTTATTCACATGTTCATAGCATAATTTGACTGGACCGCTTACCAGTAGGGTACCAGTAAGAGACTCGAGTTTGAACCTTGGTCGCAGGTTTTCAAACTCCGTCTAAACCACGGTATGCCGGTGAAGCCCGAACCAAACGAACCGACCCGGGCTTTATACTGTTATTGTTTGTTTATTTTCGGATTATTTCACACCACGCAACGCAACGCGCTCAACCTCCCCCAACCCTCTCCCCTTCAAACGACCAGGGTACACCACTCTTCTGCTCTCCTAGCGCTGCGAAACGACATACTGCATTGTTTTTACTTTTTGTAGGGAGAGTTTTTGTTCAGTTGGCGAATGTATGAGAAGACTTGGTTCGTCCTTTTTCTTTTTGTTTTTGGGTTTTTCATTCTCTTCGTCGTTCTTCTCTTCCTCTTTGTCTTTCGTTTGCGACATTGTTCAAGAAAAACGAATATACATACTGAATTCCAAGTCCCGCCTCTTCAAGCCGGCTTCATAGCCCAACATTTTTTGATGCTTTGATACTGATAGGATCAAGGACATCATCTCTTTTGGAAGAAAAAAGCTTGTTTGGGGCTACGGTTTTTCATTCTTTACATCAATGAATTCTTCATTTTTGCGATCGTTGTCCCGGAGGGCTACGCATGCATGCATGAGCGTTCGTTTTTCTCTTTAATTTTTTCTTTTCGTCTTTGTCTTTTGCGGTTTTTTCATTTGGCTTACGTTTGAGTTTTGCTCTCGGTAGGGATCAACGCAATCATCATCAATTATCGACATCGACATCAGGGACGGAAAACAAGCTACGGGTACCGACGCCGCCTGTTACCGTTATTGATCCTGCTTTGAAGGAAGAAGAAGAGAAACAGAAGCGATCTTCTACTGCTATTGGTATTCCCAACAGAGAATTTACCCCCGTATGTTTCTTCTTCCCTTCGTCGATTGGTTTCTAAGAACCCGTGTGTGATTACAGACAAGCGTAGCGGTGCCAGCCTTTTCCACATTTTTCGCTAGCGCGTCTTCATCGTCCTCGAACACGAACGCGACCACACTTCCACCACTGTTAAGCCTCATGCCGCGCCACGAAGACGACGAACTGACCAGCACGTCGAATTCACGACCCCAATCACGTCGCGCGTCTTCACCTTCCTCACCACCACCACCACCTTCACGACATCGTTCGATATCCCCACAACGTTCCTCGTCTCGTTCTCCACCTGATGAAGTGAGGAGGAATCAGAGGTCACCTCTACCTCCTCCTCCTTCTCATGGTGGGTACGATATGTACCCTCATCATCATCCTCATACACTCCCTCCACCACCACCGCATGGGTATTACTCTCATCACGTACCTCCTCCTCCTCCTCCTCCACTGCATTATTCTTCAGGATCACCTGGTCCCGGAGGTGCAGCAGGAGCAGGAACAGCTCCCTCGTCTTCATCTTCGTCGTATGGTGGTTCGACTCATTCACCCCATCCAGCTTCGCGTGAAGGGTACGAAACTTCTTTCGGACCAACTTGGGGTATGCACCCTCATTCTCACCCTCACCAGAACCCCCAACATGCGCCTCCTCTAACCCCCTACCCTCATCCCTATGGTATAAACATGCCCCCTCCACCACCACCACCGCCACCACACGGCCACCACAGTGGACTAGCAATTACTGCTTATGCGTATCCACCTACGGGGTACACTGGTCCAGGACAAAATCCCGGACAGATATTTGGTGTCCAACATCAACATCAACATCATACGCAGGAAGCGGGGTATCATCACGCCCACCATACACATCATTCTTCGAGTGGTGAACATGGTTATCCTCCACCTCCGCCTGGACCTACGTCGGTGTATAACGGATCTGGGAGTGGGGGTGCGTATGCTCATTCGAATGGGTATGGACATCATCATCAACAACATCCCGGACCAGCTTTTGCGGGTGGGTTGAGTTTAGGGATGTATACTTCGCCTCCACCTCCACCTCCAACACTACCTTCTTCTTCTTCTTCTTCTTCTTCTTCTGCTCCTCATTCAGGTGGTGGTGCGGTGGTCCATTCCGCGGGTGGGTACGGCCCTGGCGTTGGTGTTCCAGGAGGTCAAGGTCAACAACCGCTACCTAATGGTATTCCGGGCGGAGGAGGAGGAGGAGTACTTGACGGATCGGGAGTCTTGGCGGGTGTAACGTACACAGATGACGCGGCTACTAAATTAACCGAACGAGTTCGTCGAAGGTGTTTTAATTGTTACACGACTGATACGAGTACATGGAGGAGGAGTAATCTTAACGTTGGAAAAGTGGTGAGTTACTTCCCCCCCTACCCTCTTCCCCCCCGGGGCCCCGGTCTTTTCCGCCTCGTTCAATTTTGACTGAACTGACTATATCTCTTATCACAAAGCTATGTAACAAATGTGGATTATTCGAACGAACACATGCTCGACCGCGTCCGGATCAGTTTCCTCATAAACGCGGGTCGATGGGTGGACCAGGGACGATCGTTACGAATTCGAATCTTAATATTTCGAGTTTCACTGCGTCTTCATCTCCTACATCTGTTATTCCACCTATGATCCCGAACCCGAACCTGAACCTGAACCCGAACCTGCACGATTTGCAAAGGAATGAAGAGGATGTATCTATGTCTGTTTCTGTCTCGGGTACGCGTAAAGCGGATAGGAAGAGTCCGAGTTCGTTCGATGAGAAACAGAGAGAGGATGAAAAAGAGAAAGAGAAGGACAAGGACAAGGGCAAGGACAAAGATAAAGATAAGGACAAAGACAAGGGCAAGGGCAAGGGAAAGGGAAAACGCACGACTACGACTACGACAAAAAGCAGTTCGGGTTCAGGGAGAGAAAGGAAGAGAGTAAAAGCGGTTAGAGGAGGGAGGGAAAATGAAGTGAAAGTTCTTGATAGTGAGCGACAGAAGAAAGAAAGAGAAAGGGGAAGGGGAAGCGAAAGGGAAAGGGAAAGGGAAAGGGAAGATTCTTCTTCTTCTCCTTCCTCCTCCTCCTCCTCCTCCTCCTCCCCCTCCTCTTCCTCAGCGGCGGTAGTTGTGAAAACGGAACATACTCAACCTCAACAAGGGTATTATGGGAGTGGAGTTCCTGCGTTTCCGGGTATACTCAGTGGACCGACGAGTAGCAATGGAGAAGGGGGTGTTAGTGGGGAATATTACCCGCTTCCGCATCAGCAAGGGCAAGGGCAAGGTCAAGGTCTACAACTACCGCCTCCAAGTACTAGTGGTGGGTTCCCTGGTTCGGCTAGTGGGAGTATGATGCATTTGCTTGCAGCAGGTGGAGGAGCAGGTGGAGGCGGAGGCGGAGGTGGAGGTGGAGCACCTGTTAATGGGATGTTGAACGGTGTTGAGGGGCCCGGTGGGGATGTAGGTGGACGAAGGTATCGTCAGAGTGAAGAAAAGGATTTCGATCAGGCCCAAGGAGAACAACAAGTCAAACGTCCACGTGAGGAAGATGATGACGATAGCGGTGGAGAAGAAGGTGGTAGGGAAACACCGACACGTGATGGTGATGTTGATGAACGAGAAGTTGAGAGGGTTTTGGAGGTGGAGATGGAGATGGAGAGGGAGATGGAGGGTGGGGAGGATGAGAGTAAATTGAAGATGAAGACACAGACGAAGATGAAGACGAAGACGAAGCTGAGGGGCGTGGAAGCTGAAGCTGAAGATTCAAAGGGTGATTGGGGGACGAGGAGGAGTGCGAGGAAGGAGAGTAGTGAGGATGAGGATGGGAGGAGCGCTGGGAGGAGGAAGAGGAAGAGGAGGATTACGGATGTTGGTAGTGACGAGGATGAGGATGAGGATGAGGATGATGAGGGGAGTGTTTATGAAGAGTAATCACTTCACTTCATTACCATCTCTTTATTCCGTTTTCTCTTTATTTTCTTTCTGTCTCTGTCGATCAGAGTCTGTCTATCTAACTGTTTAATGTATGCCCCCCATGTATATAGCTATTACCATATACCATCCGTATCTTTCGGGCTAAGTGGGGTGACCCCGTCCCTCCTTCACTCGCTTACCACCTCCAATCTCGACGGTGACTCGCTTCGGATGTAAATCTGATATCAAAAGAGGGATACTTGGATGATGGGAACATTTCTTTACAAACTGAGAACACTGATGGGTGTTAATTTTCTGCGGTGAGGGACGGCCGATTCCGCTGCGTACATGCATATACATAATATACATACCCAGCCATCTACCCCGGCTCCGTGCGCTCCGTTCTAAACGAACCCACTCCTGTAAATAAATCTGCGAACATCCGTCGTTCGTGTGTCTAGAAGTGCAAGACCAGTTCCTGGGTATATATTATCTCTTTCAAAGTTTACTGAAACCATTCCAAGGTTCAAAGGACTCCAGGGGGTGTGAGACTGGTGTGGGAACACGCGAGCCGTGCACGGCTCATTTTCATTTCATTTCATTTTGCATCTTCCTTCCTTCCCTTCCCTTCCCTTCCCTTCCCTTCCCTTTCCCAGCTCAGCGGTCTATCCAACATCCGAACTCCCAGGTGAACCGTTTCTCATATATATGTATATATATACAACGTTGTAGCGCAACCGACCTCTTTGACTCTCACAAGAATTCGAACAGCGAGCGGTGTCTTGGAATCAATTTTAAGGACTCTGTAGTGAAATATGTATACCTCTGTCTTCTCCCGCTGGAAGTTCAACTAGGGCTACTGATAACTTCAAGTGACTCCGTGTTCGACGTGAAACAAAGTTCGTATATTTTAGATAAGTGTACGTGTAGTAGTACTTGGACGTTCTTTGAACTGAGATGAGTGGGTGTAACGATGCAACTGTGACTTCATCTTTCCCGCCTTTCCCGTCCTCGAATTCAAGTTACTAACACTTGGTTGATTTACCTCTTTCTTGTATTTGTGTCGCGAGTAGGACTAGGGAATCGAGGTACGACCTCAACCCTCGAGTCACGGTCAATTTTTGATGATTTGGTCGGCTTACTTTATGAAGTCCTAGATATCATACTGTATCTCATCATGATATCTCCATCGATTCGACGACCCGCCCATCTCAAAATTCCGACTTCTGAATCTGATATGTTCTTTATGTATGTACACCGATCTTGCAGCTTGACGCTCCGAGCCCTGTACAGTTGAGTTGGTTCCCACAACTCAACTTGCCCGCTATTTCCGGTATTGGTATGTACTCTTATGTACCTTGTAACCGATCATGCATCATGCATCATGGCCGATGCCGCATCAGTCGTACTAACTTTAGTGCTGAGGATCACAGATGGACTACTGTATAATCATAACGAAGACGAAAGACCAACCAACAACTTAAGGTGCGGCAAACCATAGATATGATGTTCTGATTGTTAACGCGTTAACGGGACCACCATCACCCACGTCAAGTACACTTGAAGTCTTCACGAGGTCCATCTACATACACCCATGCTAAGGACTCAGTACCCTCAGTACCCTCAGTACCTCAAGACTCGAACTCGGAACCAGTCACGCCGCCTTTACGGACAGAAACTGTTAGTGAGTCTCTAGGGTCCGTCCCTAGAGAAGATTCCCACATACTAATATATGTAAATGTACACATATGATAAATATACAAATGGGTGGGCACGCAAGAATAATTCGACAAATGCACCAAAGCAAAGCAAAGCAAGGCTTGAAATACTTTTTTTATCGGGTGGTGGGCCTGACTGACCCTGGAATCTCCGTGCCAGGCCGACGGCCGTGCCAGGGCGGACGGATTGGCTCGCGTGTCTCTCAGGCTGAAGTTCAGGAATCAGCATGTGAGCGAAACCTCAAAGCCTCAGTACGCGATAGGACAGAGATATCGAGGGTGCGGGCTGGTATATATATACCACTATGCACTATACATATAAGACTAAGACTAAGATAATACGCAGCGCCGGGGTGGGGGGTTGACCGATTACGGAAACCTGAACTTGAGCGTGTACCATTTCCCCGTTTTTCTCCATTTCTCCATTCGAGGACGTGGGTTGGAGGGGTTGACTGGAGAGTTACTTAAATTTGAGCTGACCAAGGTCAGGTATTTACATTTCCATTCATCCTTTCAGCTGGTGGGTGGCAAGGGTGCCGGTACTTACTACAATAGTATGCGAGGGCTGCGCTCGTAAGTATTTACAATTGAATTGTGACTCGTCGACGAGTCGTATATTGGGCTCGGAATACAGAGATTTCGTTCTTGAATGCACCATGTCATACGACTCTACAAATTGAACTTCTCGAGAATGGACGCGATCCTCGGAGGGCCTTGAGCGCAAGCCTGGGAGAAGCATCCCTCGGCGCTTGAGGGTACCGGTATATAGACGCACGGCAACAGAGAATGTTCCGTTCATTTACGAATTTCCATTCTGTATGGGCTGGCACCACCAAGCCCAAGGCTGTTAAGTAAGCTCAGACGGAATGCTTACCTGTCCATCGGGTTACCGTAACTACCACTTCCCACTGGCACCGAGTTCAACTTTTCCCCCCCTGTTCCGAGTCATGGTTTGAAGGGATTCGTGTGATTCGAAACACGTCTTCCAATATCCAAGCTAACAACATTTGTGCCTGGTGTGATTCCGAGTTCTACTTATTGCTAAGAGGGTAAGTTGCAGACGAAAGTACCACTGGCCCGTTCCGTTCCATTCCACTCAGGCTCCGGCTTCAACTTTCCCTTCATTACATCGCATCATCGTCGGTATATTACTTTAATGAATTTACCCACTTAGAGTAAGGGAAATGGTTACTTTTTTTGTATTCTGCGGTTAAAGTTAGCTTGGTGCTAATACTTACAGAGGGATAAGTCATTTCAATCCATAATCATATGATGACTGCGCCAATATAGAAAGTAAAAGCAGTCGAAATCCGTACGTTCTCACCCAAGCTGTACTCTCAGTCGACTTTGAAGTACAATGGACGGACTGAATCCCCGGAGTTGCGGTACAACCTCACTCATGCGCCATTGACCATCATCGTCATCATCTTCTTTATCATTCAATCAACTTCCAACCTCGTTGCGTGAACACAGGACGAATTCAAAGCGTAAATCAGATCTTATCAACCCCCAAAAACACCGTTCTGAGTTGACTTTCTGATGATTTCTGTGGTTCGCATGGGAATCGACCCAGGCAGGGGATTGGCCGTGACACTATGTAGTAGTACGTACGTATCACGAGCTAGTCAACTCTCGAGAGCCCAACTCGGACTCTTGGCAATCTTGAAGTGATGATCCATGATCCATGAGGCTCTAGTATACAGAACGCGTAAATCTTACCTTGATCCTTCCATGATACTTAGATCATCATCACCTCGAACTTTGAACTCTGTGATGCGGGCAGTTGATACCGGGGTGATATGTGGTTTTTGCTTTGGCTCCGTGATGGAGACTCCGAGTAAGGTTCTCCAGACATACTGAGCTTTATTTACATAGCCGTTTGAGTACAGTGAATTCAAGTGGTGCGAAAAGAGACTGAGCGGAACACCAAAAAACTATACGACTGGATGTACGTCTGGAACTTCCCTCTAGCCGACTTGAACGACTGACCTCGTCATTACTAGTGACGCGCTCTACCAACTGAGCTAAGAGGGACTATACTGTCGTGATTGTAATTTCAGTATATGTAAGTAGTGGATACTTAATCAATTGCCTTACTGGCCTAAAGCATGTCACGACTGGCTCGACGGATGTATCATCTCATCACTGAACTTTTTCACAGCGGCTAGTCTGAGTACCGTAGAGATATATATTATAAGATAGATCTTGATACCATCTAGCGTACATCCGTTCATCAAATTCCGCTTGATGCTGTTGCGGCTTCTAAATAAGTATGTAGTACCGTGCGTACGACAAAGCCTTCACTATAGTCTTCAACGCCGCAGACTTGCCCAATGGACCATATCTTTCTCTTGAACCCACGACTCCATATGCTCTACCTGAGTCGCGTTCATACGACTATCGGACCAGTTTCAATTCCACACCACACCGTGCTCTTATCGCAAAATGACCAATGACCAATGAGTACTGAGTACTGAGTCCTCGGCGATGAGTATCTTCATGTGAGTTGTGACAAATCAAGGTCTATTCAAGGGGTCTATTATCATCGTATACACGCGGTGTCTCTTCAAGGTAGCCACCCTGACATATCTAAAATCTACAAACTGAACGTATTCTGAGCATTCTGCCTAGCAAACCATATATACCGTTATTGTCGGTCATTCTGGGTCTCAAAGGGAACTCGAACTCACTAACTCCACCCCCACCCCCCCTCAACAGCTTTTTTTTCGTACGCCCTACGCCCTGATGAACTATAGAATGGCGGGGGGGAGGCTACAGCATTAAGCATTATATTATTATATTACATACTCAAGAAGGGAAACTGATTGTACATAGACCCCGTACATCACGGCTCTGAACGCCCGTAAAGCAAACATGGGAAATATGATGATGAGAATTCGATCAAAGTGCCTCAGAGAGAGAGAGGAGAGCCCCACCCCATCCAAACGCCAAACGCCAAATACCGAATTCCGAACTGGTCCGTTGAGAAACTCAATAGGAAAATTATGGGGCTGTGGGAGGTTTGGGAACGTAGTAGGTAGGGGGGCGTAGGGATGGAAATCAAGATCATTAACAGCATCTGCTGTGGGTTGATTCAAAACTGAGGTTGAGAAATGGATGTCTTCTATATGTATGTGTTGACTGAGAGACGGATAACGAGTGCTTGCTGTACTATGTATGTCCCCCCTTGTATCGCCCTGAACATTCTCAAACAGTAAACTTTCATTCGGACAGAACTATCTCCCGAACCTATTCGCTGCCTGAGAAAAGCATTAGAAGAGGAGTCAAACAAATCAATAAGTATAGGAATATACAAAAGTGAACGTGTAAGTCAAATATCACCTATATACATACAACATTTACATTAGATCCAACTCCGAAAGCTGATGTCTACAATCTTGATGATCAACGCGATACATCATACAATTTGAAATCCAAAACTCTTAAGAATCATTTACCCTATACGTGATCAAGCGCACGTACTCGATATCCTCAAGCGCCCTCTGACCTTCATCCAACTGCTATTACACATTACCCAACTCCGCATCCAAACCCAGCTGCTGTAAATCATCATCCAGTACTCCATATTTCTCGTCCTCAGCGGCTCTTCGTTCCAAAAGATCATCAGAGAGCACCGCAGTCAAGGATTGTAGTCGTACATTCGATGATGGAGGTGAAGGCGGCAGTGGAATGGACTGTGCTTCGTCAAAATCATAAAGATCTACATCAAGAGCATCGCCTAGTTGAGTTCCTCCAATTCCCGACAAACTAACTGGCGATGCCGTAGATAATACGAGGTTTGTCGGAAGCAGTGGCGTAGCTAATTCCATCGTCAATTCGCCATCCTCGGCATCTAAAAGAAGGGAAACGTCTGGCAGAACATTGGGAGTAATAGTCTCGCTCTCGTTCCTTTGCTACGTAGTACATCAAGTAAGTACACATATCAGTAGAAATGATGAGGAAAACAGATTTTATGATCCTTACTGGACTGTCAGGGATACGCAGAGTACGCAGTTGAGTGTTCTCTTCTATTAGGTTCTTCTCCCGTTGCAAAGCAAATTGGTAAGCCTTCTCAAGTTCAACTACGTAGTCTGTTTCATCTTGACTGAACCTTCCACGTCTGTGCGAAATAATCAATCAAAAAAAAAGAAAAAAAAAAAGAAAGAAAAAAAAGCAGGGTAATTTGGTAAGTAAATACTTTTACAATAACCGGAAGGGATGGGACGTACGTCTCATGATGCAGAGCTGAAGTCTGTTCTATGACAGTACTCGGCTTCTGATTCGATCCTTTTTTTGAGCACAATTTCACAATTTCTCGTTTTAGGTTCAGTTCGACATACCACATTCTCGTTAGCTATCATATCTAACAATTTCACCCTCTCGAACTTGAAGGATTGGATTTTTCTTCCGAGTTCCTGTATCTCTTGATCCATTTCGTCGATCAAAGACAGAGGGGCAGACTCCAAGGGCTCCTTCGTACCAGAGTCGGTCCGTGTAGCGCGAATCAAAATTGTGTCGTCAGTCTCATCTGCACCAGGTGCGTCAAGTTCAGCTTGAGTGTGTTCAGTATGCACAAAAGCCTTCTGACGAGCGTCTTCTAGCTAAGCAAGAAAATAAGCATATGTATGTCAATCAGGAGAGACATAAAAGACTCGGCAATCACCCTTCTCATTAAATACTCGTTCTGCGTCTGAATTGTTCGATGTTTGGCAGCAGCCAACTCTAATATCCTAACCGCAACCTCTTGGTCCATAGGCTTCGCTTTCAAATCTGATTTGTCTACCACTTCGAAAGGAACTCGAAAACATTCCGCTGTATGTGCCACACAACCTTCAAGTTCAGCTTCTCTTAGAGCGAGCTGGGCTTCCAAGGCTGAAATGCGCTCGTTGGCAATACGACGGGTACGCTCGTGAGCTTGTCTTTCCGCATCACGTTCCACTGTGAGCGCCTCGATCATGGCAGCGGCATACCCCAGTAAATCATCATCAGACGTGATTTTGACCCCAGGTTCACGTTTGACAAGCGGTGGAGGAAATGAATCAACAGGATCTGATAAAACACGAGAAACACAATGTCGTTATATACGGGGTTTCTGGGTATTTGGAATTTGCGAGAAAAGGACGAACCGAGTAACGCGGATATATGTATTCGAGAATGAGGCCAGAGGGTGTAATCATTGCAAGCATCAACTGTAAATATTGGATATACAATACAATTCTATGAGTACGAAGGATGTATCCATCTCCTCCCCTGCGAAAAAACTCGACCCACCTTTCTCTACCAACGAAACCACGGCATCTCGTAAGTCGTCCCTTTCCATTTCCGCGCTCTTGACAAAGTCGTGATAGACTCGAAGTTTTCGCTTGAGCTTGTTCTTGGCTGTTAGTGCACTGTTGAGTTCTTGAGCGTGCGAAGCATTGAACACATCCAAGGCGTCTTGTGTAGCTAGGAGACGAGCTTGTGTGACGGACGTGCGGGTGATATGAGCGTGTAGAACCAGTTTCAGTTTCGATATCTTGTAGAGAGAAAATTTTCAGCTCGAACTCGAATCCGTTTCAACGGCTTCAAACACACGCACCTCATTGTCGTTTTCTGTTGATACATCCTTTGGCATCCTATGTGTTTCCATCCGGAATAGTGAGGTTATTGAAGTAAGAGTGATGTTAATCCAAGATAAAGAACGGGACTGGTGCGTTGTAGCATCTAGGCAACGGCGAACATCAGTTTGTCGAGGGACAGAACGAACAATAAGATCGACAAAGCCAAACAAAGCTGAAGTCGTAGACAAATAGATACAATCAACGCAACAACGGGTGGTTTCTACGTGGAAATGGAATGCACACTGCAATCTTCTTAAACGCCATGGTATTTGCTTGATGATCATCAGGCTTGCTGTCCGACCGTGCTGTGGCATGCTGAGCTGAACGTACTGCTACACAGCACAGCTTCTGTTCCCGATACTCATTGATTTTCGTGCCTTTCATTATACATCAGATGGGGAGCTGATCGAGGCGAGTTTTCGTTTCTGTTCTGGGATTGAGATTGATGTTGATATCATTGTTGTAAACGAACTATGTACGTTGGATGCTATGCGTCATTCAGTCCGTCCTGCTTCTCAAGTGGCCATGGGCATTATGACGGCCTCTTTCAGGCCAAGCGGTGAACTCAAGCCTATGTAGCCGAATAGTCCTTACCCACTTTATCGAACGTCGAAACTGTCGATACAGTTTTGGTGGTTTCGCATCGTCCTCTCGGAGAACGGCGCTATCAGTTCGGCTTTCATCTGCTCGTTATGTTAAAAGTTCCACGAAACATACACCGAACAATCTGACCTGAAGATTCGAATTTCCAACTGCTCTGAGGGGAGATCTTTGATGTCAGTTAGCGGCGATCGCTATGGACCCGTTCTAATCTTATTCTGGTTTGCTACCAAAGCGAACCATTCAGTTTTTTCGGACGAGTCACCGAGACGAACCGAGTGACTGGAATCAGGCGGTTCTCCTCGTGTTCGCCAACATCTCATCATCACGCTTCTCGCACAGGAATTCCATTTTTACTTGTGGATGTTGATTGCATGATCCATGTTTGGACTGTGGTTCGGTGATTTCTTCATAAATACCTTCGGTTCTCTCGCGATTTTGATGCATCAACCCCGTCAGGGATCCTCACAAGTCACCAATTTCTACGCCTCCTTTGACTTTAGTTGTCGACTCCTCAGACGCCTTGCTCACAACGAGCACTGAAGTTGGTCATTGATCTCAACTCTGTACCATCCTCGGCGGTCAACATCAGGATCAGAAGCGTCACCAAACACTAACTCCGAAAATCCGAAAGGAGCATCACCGTCAGTGTCACCGTTTTTGCTTTGATGTTCTAGTAGTGCTAAATCTCTGTTGGACTCTTAGATTATTTTTTCCTGCTGTGATATTCGCTTCTGACATCGCCATTGACTGTCTACAAAGATTCTAGTTGACCACGTAACCGCAAAAAAATTAAAATAAAAAAATTCTCTATTCGCTTGGTACTTTCTCTGTCATGCCTCACCGCGTTATTGAACCATACGCAATGACCTCTTCGTGAGTGCTTTAACCCAGACTTTTAGGAAAATCTTCTGAACGCAGCTTTTAGGCACCGTCGTCACTTTGACCGCCGACCGTCACCACCGAACGCTCCTCCCATCGCCACACTGTCCTCGAACTCCCCTACTCCCTCTGTGTCATCACTTGACCGCTCATCAGTATCTACCCCTCCAATACGAAGATCGTCCCCCCATATTCACTCGAATCCGTCGTATTATTCTTCGCATTCTCAGCCCTATTACACTCATGCACCGCCGCCTTTGAATCATCATCATAGTCATCACTCTCACCGCGGCTACGACTCACATGAGGGTTCGCCCTACTCAGTGTCTACTACGCTGCCATCTCCATTCATTCACTCAATAAATAACGTTCCGTCTCCGTTGGGCATGGGCGTCCAGTCTGGTCTCAACGGCGTCGGTCCCGTTGGAAGCTTGAGTGGCATGCCGCCTACCAGCCGCGAAGCATACGGTTTACCTATTCCTATCCCCTATCCCCATCCTGGAGGAGCTGTGGGTGTACCCGTGGTTTACACAGAAGACGCTGCCACGAAGCTAAGTGACAGGGTACGAAGACGGTGTTTCAATTGCTGCACCACAGACACGAGCACCTGGCGCCGAAGTAATCTGAGTCCAGGAAAAGTGGTAAGTCTTTCTTTTCACAATCTTCTTCCACCCAAAAGAAAAAGAAGGAAGTGCTTGTTTTTTGATATAATAAAAACTAGCTCTGCAATAAATGTGGTTTATTCGAACGCACGCACTCCCGTCCTCGACCAGATCAGTTCCCTCATAAACGTGGTCCACTAGCTGTGTCTACCCTACGATCTAGATCACCGCCTACACAAGCACCGGCGCCACATACTCTTCCTTCTCCAAATATGCACGGGCAGCACCTCAGTCAACATTCGCCTCATCAACCTCCAAACACGCTTCCGCCCATTTCACCTCCGTATTCGTACCATCATCCTTCACACCCATCACTTGCGCCGTTGAATTCCGTAGCACTTTTGAACGGGTCACACAATGGCTCGAGGGAAGAAAGTTCTAAAAGACCCCCGTCGTCAGGGTCGTGGCAGGGGGAATCTAACTCGCAGTCTTCTCCTCCGTTATCTAGAAGATCACCTGCCAACGGACGTGCATCTCCCGCCCTTCCACCGCTTTCCTCAGGCTCAACTGGGTCCACGCATTCAACGCGACCCAAGCAAGAGCGAGACGTAGATGATTCCTGAATTAGACCAACACCCCCCCCCCCACCAAATCCATCTGTAAAATTATTTATCTCGGACACTTTCTACTCTCTGTCACTGTGTTATATTTTTGTTCTTTATTTTTCTAGCTCGAAATGGACATTTTTTCGTGTATCATGTACTACTTGTGCTACGTCCGCTTCCTGTGTCTTTCAAATGCTTCAGCACCGCAATCCTGTGGATATTTATTCGTTCCCTTTTCCTTTTTTCGTATACCCACTGCTTTGCTATCGCCGTTACAAGTTCCAGTTCTTTCGTTGCCTTTTTTTTCCTCTTCTTCCAGTTGTTCTATTCGAACGAATGTATCGCCCTTCCCCAAAGTCCCTTTCTGCTGTACACAAAGATTGTTCTTTGGCCTGTGTTCTAATGAATTCAATTTGTCTCGTGATACTTGTCAGGGCAGGCAGTGTGGAATGATGATAAGTATTGATTCGAAATTCTAGAGAAACATTCTCGTACGTATGTATGTATCATTGCACAATACATACCATTCTCAAGTTATTACCTT
>JH814938.1:14790-45577 GCA_000296255.1 Omphalotus olearius VT 653.13
CTCGTTACATATCTGGATACCCCGGTATTTTGATTCTTGATCTTTATAGAATTCAATCTTACCAAAGAACTTGGAACATAGCCCATCTATGACACAGAACACAGAACACACTGGGCCGATCAACGACGCGCTCCAAATCAGCTTGGACCCTCGCTGATTAGCTGATAAATGTTGCTTCGAGACTCCTTATACAGAGTATAAAACACGAGATCACAGCCATTTTTCTTTGTTCCAACACTCCAATCATGTCCGATTCTACTTTTGACTACGTTGTTATTGGGGGAGGCGCTGCTGGGCTCGTCGTTGGGTCTCGTCTGACTGAAGACCCGAATACCTCTGTTTTGATCCTGGAAGCTGGACAGGACTTCACCAATGCGCGCGAAATCATGGTCCCCGGTATGTGTGGTGCTCATTCATTTGTTAACTCGAAGCTGAGGAGCTTGCTTCAGGTTTGTCGTGGGGTAATATGGGACGGGAGGATATTCATTGGTTTTTCAACACCGTCCCTCAGCCCGCCGCTAACAATAGGGCTATCTTCGCTCCAAGGTAGAGCGCTTGTTGCTGCGTCTAAAACACTACTCTGATCATAATACTGTGTATAGAGGCAAGGCATTAGGTGGTTCGACTACTGTATGTGCTCTGAATGATCGTCTTGATTTCCGTGATGCTCATTGATTACAGGTCAATCACGGTCTAATTACTCGGTACGCTCGTCCATCGATTTAGTGGGTTGTAGTAATCATGCGATTGTGATATTGCAGAGGCCACGCAGCAGAATTTGACGGTAAGTCTGCTTTTTTTTCCCAGAGCAAATGAACCTCATTTTGATATTTCAAAGCGTTCGAACAACTGGGAAACGAGGGATGGAACTGGAAGTCCTTCTTGGAATACCACAAAAAGGTCCGCCACCTCTATTCTCTCTTGAAGAACCACGCTAACACTAATTTCAAGTCCGAAACCTACACTGTCAGCCCGGAACAGAGCGCAAAATTCGGCGTGAAAGTGAACCCAGAGACTCACGGAACCAGTGGCCCAATTCACAGAACTCTCCCTCTTTGGACTCCTGAAAGTCGCCCAATATTGTTCGAAGCACTGAAATCGCTCGGAGTACCATACAACACTGATCCTGCTAGCGGAGACAACGTCGGCGGTTTCTCTGGTCATCATGGTATTCATCCGAAGGACGTCGTTCGTAGCGCAGCAGCTGCAGTTAGTGTTTTTGGAGATATACTAGCTACGTTTATATAGCTGACAATTACACCCGTAGGCCTACCTTGAACCAAACAAATCGAGGAAAAATCTCAACGTTACGACCGGTGCCGAAGTTGCTCGTATCTTGATTGAAAAGGACGGGTCCGGTACGCCGGTAGCCAAAGGGGTGGAGTATCGTAAGGATGGCCAGATCTTGAAGGCCTACGCCAAAAAAGAGGTTCTCGTTTGCGCTGGTACGTACATTGGAAACAGTAATTGCCGGTAAACCAACACTTTCTATATAGGTACGATGAAAACACCTCAGCTACTGGAGTTATCAGGTACGCCCTGTTTGTTCCTTAGCATGTGCAGAATATTCAACTACGCAAATTAGGCATTGGCGACAAGAAGATCCTTGAAAGGCTCGGGATACCCACTATAGTGGACCTCCCCGGCGTGGGCGCTAATCTTCGTAAGTTCATCTTTTCACACAATATTAGTGTCAAACTAATTGTTCTTTCTGATGCACAGAGGTTTGATATCTCGTTCACAATATCTGTACCCTGCGTATTGAAGTCTCTCATCAGGACCACTACTGGTGTTCATACACCGCCGAAATTCGTCCCGATATCGAAACCAAGGATATTCTCCTAGCCGATCCCTCTCGCGTAGGCAAAGAATTGGAGGCTTAGTACGTTTTGCTTTTGATTCAGATATTCTTACCTTCTGATTGATATTCTTCTCTAGCGATACCTCAAAGACAGGAATGTTCACGGTTTCTGCTTCGTCTGATTTCGGCTTCTTCCCTCCCACGTACTTCATGGAAAAAGCTGCTCTCGAGAACCTAGCGAAGAAATCAACACCGTCAGAAAACGCTGGCATAGCGAAAACTCTGCAGATTCAGAAAGATTGGCTTGTGTCGGGTCGTATCCCTCATATGGAGTAAGTCATATCCAGAACGTGGTTCCTCATCTGTTCTCATATATCTGCATCTTAGGATCGCTCTGGTGCCTTCGTTTATGCCGGCGACAGGTAAACAAGCGGAACCCGGGAAACGCTATATCTCTTTCCTGATCGCCCTTCAGCACTCGTTCGCGCGAGGTACCGTCCACGCCGGATCCGCGGACCCTTATGCGGACCCTGTCATCAACCCGCATCTGCTTGAGGACGAAATTGACTTGGAGATCATGGTTCAATCGATCAAGTATATGCGCAAAATTATGGCTACTGAGGCCTTTCGCGATGTCCTCGTGAAAGAAATAAATCCTGGTGAAGAGGTGCAGTCCGATGACGATCTTAAAGCACTCATTCGCAATTCAATGCAATCCGTGTATCATGTTGTCGGCACTGCGTCTATGCTGCCTCGCGAAGACGGAGGTGTAGTCGACTCCGCCTTGAAGGTTTACGGGGTGGAGCATCTGCGCGTGGTAAGCATCTGTGTTTTTCGTCCGCCGGTCTTGAGTGAACTAAATGACAATATACCACAGATTGATGCTTCAGTCATTCCCATCCATATCTCTGGACATCCTCAGTCCGCGGTTTATGCTCTCGCTGAACGAGTAAATGATTCATTTCTTATCTTAATTCTTACACATTCGCTAATCTTTGCTTCTCGTTTAGGCTGCTGATATTCTCAAAGGCACGGCTTGAATGTCCTGTGTGGGATCGAATCTGTGTGCTTATTAAACAAAGTTATGACATCGTTTTGTACTCAATACCCATTCCACATTGTAACCCGAATGAAATCGTATCTTGTGCTATCATGTCCGGGTGTTGTGTGACGTGTCTTCAAGTCAGATCTCTTTCGCCTATACATATGTCGAAGAAAATCGTACTTCCGATCGAGGCCTCACAAATGTCAGCACGCTGTCACTGTCAGTCGGCCTACGCACCTGAAGGCCTCATGCACCTCATGGGCCGGGAGGGCGAATATTGACCTCAGGATAAACAAGAGCCTGGTCCATGGAAATTCTGCTTGGCGGTTCTCTACTTCCAGATCGACGCCAGTGACTCGAGTTTTGATCATCATTCAGAAGGTTTATTTCGCTGATGGACTGTGCTTCTCTCAAGTACCGGTTCTTCAAAGTTCACACTGTCAGTTCTCAAAGAGTGTGTATGATCGATCTGATTTCTGGCAGCCACCAGAAGAAGTTGCTGGTACAGTGATGGGATCTTGTCCATGCTGCATATCATGGATGCTGCAACTCAATGGAGGTATTGCAAGGAGCCACCTTTACTATGTCAGTGTCATGGGACACAACCCAACTGAAGCTGAGATCCTATTCCAAGCGGCAAAACCCCCAGATTTGACAATCACTTGATGCTGCTGATTTCAAAGTTTGAGGGTTGAACGTAAGTTATGTTCGTCGAACTCCGAGTTCCACAATCATTAACGTGCGGTGCTTGAATCCTCGCAAAAAAAAGACCGAAGACCTAGCAAGAAGCGAGTTGCATTGGGGGCTGAATTACATGAAACTGATACATGAAAACTTTTTTTGGATATGTACAGGCGCACTAAGCAATTGAATGCGAACAAAGATCCAAATTATTCAAAACGAGGGAAATGGCACAGCAATGTGAAAAACGTCCTTCAAACACGGAGATGATATGATAAACCTAAGAGGGGTAGCGCTGTTTTGCATAGAGCTGGTACATGTCAATAATTTGCGATGGGTAGAATGGTAGGGGAAAGGAGAACAGATACCCAAGGAGAAGCCGAAAAAAATAATAAAAATAATTAAATAAAGACGGACACGAAGTGGTATGTTCAAACCATAACCTAAGCCCAGATGGAACAAGTTGAACGGCCACCACGTTACAACGAGCTATTCATCGCCTTATGCTTGGAATACTGAGAGACGGAGTTTTAGTAAAAACACCAGGTTATTTCTAGATGGTTGCCTACCTCTTGGTCGATCTGGACATTGGTAACCGTAGAGACATGTACAATGTCTGCATTGTGCTCGATATCTGTGCGCGCAGGACCTATCACTCGACTCCTCAGTCCTAGTTGGTGGCTTTCGCCCGGAACATATCCTTGACTAGAGTGACTGGCTTTCGAGTAGCTGCCGCCGTTGAATAGAACTTTTCTTCTGTTCAGTGCAGCAAGGACAGTATTTGAGTACAGTTGGGACAGAATTAGTGACCTGTAGACAAATTTCAGAAGGGAAGTATATGTTAATCCAAAATGAACCGTGTTTCTACTCACGGGCAAAGATGTAGATTTGTTCCTGGAAGGTGAAGGAAAAGAATTAAATCCACAGCAGCAGTTACTGCGGTGATGGCCCCCGTCTCGACACTGTCAATGACAAGTTTGGTGATCAATTTCTCGGTTTCCTTGAATGGCGAATTTCTGCGGGCCTGAATAAGCTTGAGGGGTATACATCAGGAAAGCTGCTATCTGAAAGTTACGAAAAACATGCATACAATTGTAGCCATGGAAATAGCAATCAGAACGTCTGCTGCGACACCCGCAGAAAGGTATGTCTACAAGAGCATGTGAGTACAATATCGGGGGTAGAGTTCGAGTAATTAGTCATACCTGAACAGCCGATGTGAGGCGCAACTCGCCAGCGATGTCTTTCACGAAACAGAACTAATACCTCACAGAATTAGAATGCGCACTGATGAAAGTCGACTGGACAATCCTCACCATTATGCCAGCAACGATTGAAGTCACAGATCCAAGTAAAGCGACCAATGCAATCAAGGCAGCGGTCACTCTCGCAACAAGACTGTCCCTCTTTAGGTGCCATATTCGCCTACGGTCAGATTAGTACATTGATTCAACATGAACGGCTAGGAAGAACTCACCAGGCGTAGTACAGTTGGACCACACCGGAAACTGTAGAGCCGCTCTCAGTATCAACTCAAGATAGTGAACAAGAGATGGACGGACTGATGCCAGTTAGGATCGGCTGAGCCAACCCTGCCGGGGGAATAGATGTAAGTGCTTCTTGATTCCCCCATCCACCGACCACATAATCCCAAGCAAAAACCGTGATGAGGCCAGCGTGTATAAGTTCTGCAAGAAGAAGGAATGCCACTAGATGTGTCATCTTCCAGCTTAGTCATGACCTCTGGCGGTATGTGGATAGTTTGCTCACCTAGTGCCTTCAAAACGAATCTCTCATTGGGAAACGAGGAATAGAATTGGTCTGCATCATGTATATCAGACGATTGGAGATCGAGACGCTGAACGGTATACTCACAAACTTGTAGAAGAAGAATGCCGAGGAGGCCCCAGTTGAAAGAATTCCCAAGAAACTAGCATGCAATGTTGATGACGTTCGATATGAAAGGTGTTATGGCTCTTACCACTGGCCCCGTTCTACAGCGTGTAGGATTACAGTGAGTATCATTTAGTGGACGAGATATGCGTTGATGTGACTTACAGCAATACGACAGAGGACATCTTGTAAAGTGATAAAGAGATGGCGCGGGCAGGACTTCTCGACACGTTCTATCGGGACATTTATAAGGAAAATAAATGACGCCTTCTAACAAATATCAGAGAGTAATCCATAAGAATTAAGTTCCCATAGAGAACGGAAATGATAAAGAACTGCAGCTGGAGATGACATGTGTTTCATAGGACACCGCCGCGATCATAAGGAAGCAATCACCATATCAAGGCACCGCAAATCCACTAGTTGGAGCCCACGCCGGTATGCTCTTCCTAAGCATCTCTCTTACTTCTTCAACGCAGATGGAAGTAAAAGCGCAGAATGAAAGATAGGCACAATCTCGCCAGGTCTGACATGATATTAGACATGCGAAGAAGAAGAACGTGAACAATGAGCTTACCGTACCTCAATAACTCCTCATAACCCAATGATATATTCTATTACTCCGGTTCGGCGACTGCCAGTGGCCTAGTCCACTGACTCGGCAGCGCTGATAGCACTATTTTGAGGCCGACGAGCAAGTAGCCTTAGGACGCCACTGATTTACATGTGGACGACCACGAACGTCGAGGTCCTGCAGAGGCCTAAGACCGCACTAACACCCATCTTTTGCACAGGTGGAAACGACCGAAACATCATACATGTACAGCGCCTTGAATCACTGTTTGCTTTAGAAGAACAGTAGCCCCAGTGGGTATACCGCTCCGACTGCGACGAACAAAATCGGAAACGTTTGAAGGGAATTCCTTTTGTTCCTTGTTTCCGGTACCTTTAAAAGGTTCTGTTCACCGTTTAGAAATTGTAGGACTGAGGCCCGAGGGCTGCGCGAGGGAGGGACTGGGAAGGAAGAACTGACCCACGTGGCGCGTTGCGGTGGAGTTATCAGCCGACGGCCGAATCCTAAAGCCGTACGTACTCCTACGCCGGCACATTACTTGATCTGAGCCATTACTTACAGAAGCTCACAAGTTCGATAAACTTTGTAGTCTTAGACATACCGTTATTCCGGCTGATGCGCCCATGCGCACCTCTCTGATTGTACATCTCTATTCTACGAACTTCGCAAGCTTCTCAAGGCGTCTCATGATCATCCCCAGACTTATATTGGTCGAAATCAAACTTTGTTCAGTAGGAAAAATCATGTTGGCATCAGGTACAGTATAGTATGCCGACATTACTCTCTCGACGACCACACGCAAGTGATCCATTCGGGGCCTTGGGCTCATGACACGGAACATGCGTATGTGCCAGAGACAAATGATCTGTCAGAATCATGTTGGGTATTCTGGAAATATGTCAGTAAGTAAGTATGTCCCGTTAGCGTCATCCATCTGCAGTATGTATATAATAACTCAGCATCGTCGGTTAGTCTTCAAAGTCACTTTCTATACAACTTGAATATGTGATCTTTGATCTTTGATCGTATCCTATTGTGCACGGTCGTATCTGGCTAGTACCTTGGCTCGCTGTGATTCTTAGCCAAGTTGAGGCTCATTCATATGTTGCCGTGATGGTGCTTTACTCTTTGGCGAAATCTCCTCCAACTTAAGCCGGGGTCTACTAGTCCGACTTAACATAGTTTGCTTCAAGATGATACCGTCGCCCGGCGGTAGATTGAGTCGGCCATCCATCACGCGGTATGTATCTTTTTCCTGTGTAAGTAGCTAACCTTGTGACTGGATTCAGATCTGAGGTATTGTAACAAGTAAAATCAGAGTACAGAGTAACTCTATGTCTAAGAAACTGACAGATACGCTTGATCGATTGAGTTCAATGCAATTGAATGATTCATATGTACATACAACTCAAATATGAATTGCAATCACTATATACACATGTTGTAAGTAAAGTAGGATAATCGTCGCATGTCATGCACGAGATGGTAACAGATTGACTGTTTTGGTCGCTTTCACAGAGCGTACGCTCTTCCCGAAATATCTCTCTGTTTCAAACGACCAGAACAGGATTCCTACCATCCAGTTCTCCAACCCATTCACGTAGACTTTCATGTCCTTGTCGATATCCAGACCCCAAGAAGGTAACGTAGCTCGAAGCTCGTTGAATCGGTCCATTGCTTTAATCGTGAGATCACGTACAAAACTGACAGCTTCGAGGAAGTCCATATCAGGATTTGCGTGCATGAGGACGGGTATCATGTTGTGGGTATCTCCCTTTGATTGTTCTATGTTAAAGGAATAGATATCCTGTTGGGAGAAATCAACAAGGCATTCAAATAATTTGACTCGACCTCCAACTCAGTGTGTGACTTACGTTTGCAAAGGATACGACATCGTTAGCAGCGGTCTCCATCTGCTCAATATGCGGATGGCTGATAACTTCATCGGGAATATGGAGATTGTTGGCGTCTTTCAAACAGTTCAGGAGATGCTCGTTAGCGTGAACTCGACGACAATCACATCGGAGTTAAGGACTTACATTCGATCAAAGAAAAGCACGTCTTGCATCCAGAGGTCTCCCGACGTAGAGCAATATATGACTCAAGGTCGGGGATATGACCTGCTAAGCGGTCGCGAGCTTGATCATCGACGCTCTTGAAAAAGGAGTCCATTGTATCAATGAACCTCTTTTTCGTACCGTCATTCGAGGTCTGGATGATTCGCTTGAAGTAACTAAAAGGAGAAGTCAAATTATCATACCCCAGGTAAACGGTGAACTATTTCACTCACTCGCTCGTCATCTTCCCAATCCGGTATTGAGTCTGAAAGGTTTCCGGTTCGTTGAGGGAGTTTAGAACAAGATCAGCTACCGATCTCGTGCTCTTGTCGTCCATGTCATCCGTAAGATTGTCGAGGTAGAATAGATAGGCTAGAAAGTCTGAGCAAACGCGTAGTTGAGGGTATCCCGCATCAGGATAGCACACTGCGGCGAGTAGAGTGAACCGTTGTGCATCATACGTCGTTAAATCAGCTTGGGATGCTGGTGACAGCCTGAAGAACCATTTCTTGGTTTCAGGAGATACGCTCCTGTGGTACTTATTGAAGCGTAAGTTATAGTCGCAGGAAGAAGCGAGATCAGGAAGAGCAAAGGAAGTGTACTTCATAGTAGAGTCGAGACGAGGGCGACTGTCTTCTGGGCTGCTCAAGTTTCAACAAGGACGATCCGTTTTTAACCGAGAACGACAAAAGAGATAGCTCATTCGCTATAAATCACGATGTATAATAATCCATAGAAAGCTGTAAAAGCGTACTATTTAGAATATACTGCCTCTTTGTGTCCAGGGAAAGGGTCACGTACCCGTTTGCATTGAGGATCCTTGATTTGGCGGTTCTTGCATCAGAAGACATATCGGCAGGCTGTATGGGACTTGTTCTGTTTAGCTGCGCGCTGATTCTGAATGCGGATGCAGGCCTCAAACATGCGGCAAAGATACAGTCGGATATAGATCTGTCCTATACAAGAGCAAAACCACAGACAGATAAACGTATGCCAGCGTTTGATACTTTCGGAGATAAAGTAAGAATCTACATAGCTCTCAGGTTTGCGGAGAACGGCGATAGCCTTGGCAATTCCATGGGCGAAGTTGAAATGCCACTGTTGTACATAGACACTGATGGAAAACGTCTGGGGGAAGCCACAGAGATGATTAGAGCCAACAAAGAGGATATCTCTGAATCCTACCAACGATAGCAGAAGCAATCCGAGACGACGACCATGAAAGCGAACATGTCGGGTCACGGTTGAGCCGAGCCAAATGAGCGATGAGCGAACCGAGCCGGTTGAACCACGTGAGAACGAAGCGCATCTCCGTCGAAAAACTTTGTGTACGTCCCGGTCCGCTTTCTTATTCTTGCTCTCACCAATGACCATGGCCAGCCTTTCTCAGTATGGGTCACATATCAGAATATAAACAACCAATAAACTTTCTGACATACATTGAAATGAG
This sequence comes from Omphalotus olearius VT 653.13, assembly GCA_000296255.1. Classification (NCBI taxonomy): domain Eukaryota; kingdom Fungi; phylum Basidiomycota; class Agaricomycetes; order Agaricales; family Omphalotaceae; genus Omphalotus; species Omphalotus olearius. The sequence goes on from JH814938.1 coordinate 24,292, forward strand.
ATGCGAACTCAGATGCATCTTGAGTCCGCCTTATCGTCAAGCGACCTTGGAGCTGGCGAGTCACCAGGGTCTTTCGGATTTCCCTGGTCTTTTCAAACCTATACATATAACATAACGTGGAAGGCTAGTCTGACGCGCTTGTAAGTGTACGTAGCATCGGTTTTCCGTGAATGGTATGCTTATTTCGTTGTAGATTTGTCTTTTTTGCTGAGCAAACCGGCTGGATGACCGCCCTTCAAGTTCAAGGGTCTTGTTTCTCCCCTGCCTCTTCACTCACAGCTACAACTACATCTTCTCTCCGGTGGGAAAGTACTTGCTGTCAGTGCACTGAAAGGCCTCCATTGTTATCGGAACGGAGCAAATTTCTGATTTCAACCACTGTCGACCCGCTACATTCAGATCCTGCATAAACGTGTTATAGTCACATGTGCCTTGGTTTTCTAGATTAGCATACAAGTCTGATCTTATTTTGTGAGCAACTTGCTGTTAAGACCAATCTGCTTTCTACTCACTAGGTCCCTACTTCAGATGGGCCTTCCTCTCTTGCAAGATTTACTCGTGACGCCCTCGAGCTACCCTAGCATTGCAGCTTACGCAGCAGTGCTCCTAATAGGCTTGAAGTTCCTTTCATTACTACGGGCGCGTATCAGCAGTACTGTTAGGAAGCTCCCTGGGCCAGCACCTTCTTCGTTCATATACGGTATGTTGCCGGCAGCTTGTGTTACTATCCCCCCATTAAATGTCTTTTAGGAAACTTACCTCAACTCTATCTCTCAAGAAATTACGGAGATTACGAGTACAAGTGGCAAGCTCAGTTCGGAGACATATATGCGATCAATGGATGCGTTGGAGTAGGCCGGTTTCTCTGCGATGAGCATTGCTTTTTCTAAATTGCAAGTTTTGCGCGTAGGAGAAGCGACTGCTGGTCTCTGATCACGCAGCTCTGAAGTTCATATTCAATAACGCGACAACCTTTGTTCGGAGCGCGTCTTTTCGACGAATTGCATGGGTGTTGACTGGAGAGGGTGGTCTCTTTCACGTTGATGGTATGTAGCAACATTTATAGAGGCGTTCAATAGTAACAGAAATATTTGATAGAGGATGAACACCGACGGCTGCGTAGCGTCATGAACCTGGCATTCGCCCCAACTCACGTCCGAAATCTTGTTCCTTTATTTCAAGATATTTCTCGAAAGGTCTATATCAGTAATCCTTAATCACTCATCCGCTAAACGGTACCTTCATTAGGTTATCGAACGCTTGAGACACTCCTGCGACTCTCATGTTTCTTCGGATGGTGTCATTGATATGTACAAGTTGCTGCAGAACGCCACGCTGGACACGGTTAGTCAAGGTGAGTCCTGTTCGCGAAAAAGTAGTGTTTTCACTGCTCAGCTGCCGCACCAGGGGCTATTGGTTATCAGCTAAACGCCATGGACGAAGGAAAGACAAGTGCGCTTGTTCAAGCTCAGTATAATGCACTGTAAGAGTCGTTGTTCAACCCATGATCTCTGGCGCTGAAAGTTTACTTCAAAGCGCGCTTGCTTCAAATCGCACCCAGATATCGTTAATGGCCGACAGTGTCATCGAATACATGCCGCAATTCGCCGTCCGACTCGCTCTTTACTTGCCCACCTCGTCTTGCCGTGCACTACGCCGCTTCCGAGATCAGTGCCGACGGCTCATGAACGATCTAGTTGGTAAAAAGATGGAGGCTTCAAGGATAGGAGAGAAAGGAAAAGATCTTCTGAGTGTGATGAGTATGTCGACGGGATCCCTTTGGAAAGCTGAGACTGATTAGCTTGTTGAAGTTGACATCAATACTCAGGTTCAAGCATCGAGCAAGCTCCAGGATATCGATCTTTGCAACCAGTCACGGTCACTCTTGATTGCGGGGCAGGAAACCACGGCATGTTTTTCAAACACAAACCGAGATTTCTCAAGTTCATGCTTATTGACAGGGGGGCTTCTTATCCTGGGCACTGTACGAGATAGCAAATCACCGTGAATGGCAGGAGCAAGTGCGGAACGAGCTTCTCGAGCTGCGCCAGCGATCTGGAGGTGTACTGAGTCGGGCGGATGTCGAGTCTGCAGTTTATCTGAACGCTCATTTGAAGGTGAATTGCCCCGTAGTTGCAAACCCGCTTACGGCTGATTCATCATGTGAAGGAAACCATGCGCATGTACCCTGGCGTTCCCATCATCGACCGTGTCGCGACTGAAGATGTGGTAGTCCCCCTGACAACACCGTTGACGTTGAAAGACGGGACCACGATTACTGAACTTCCTATGGCGAAAGGTCAGATTGTACATTGCATGGTGTCTTCTTACAACAAGTATGTTTCTTGTCGTCAACCCTATTGAAGGGCGATGTTGAAAAAACTTTAGATCTACCGTTCTTTGGGGACCTGAAGGCCACCAATTCACGCCCAAACGTTGGCTGCAGAAAGAAGACGGCATGCAGGGCAAGGCACTTGGGCCATATGCGAACGTGTGAGTAGCTCCTTTTTACCTTCTTGTCAGTGCTTTACTGATTATGATGGTGATGTAGATTGTCCTTCCTAAGTGGACCCTTCACCTGTATCGGGTGAGTGTTGCAAAACAATACTGATATATATGCAATCCCTAATGCCGACCCTGGTCTTTACTTCAGCTGGCGATTTGCGTAAGCCCTTTCGTCCTTTCCCATTTTTCCGTAACTCACAGCGATCTTTTTCTTAAAGCCTGATGCAAATTCAGGTAATCCTTGCCGAACTCATCTGTAATTTTGAGTTTAGTATCTCCGAGATACCCATTAGACCGAATGTCGCGACGACTCTTCTCCCCGTTTCTGACGATGGTCTTCCACATTTACCGCTTGTCGTAAGACCGGTTCAATGATTTATTTCTTTCCTATCACAGGCCCACGGCGTCTTTCCCTTGGTGGCCGTCCTTGTACCTCGTTATACTGTTATACGTAGTTATGATGTTGACAGTTGGAATAAATAGGTCCTGCGTTCTTCCTCCATATGGCAAATTCCAGGACGCAACTTTGAAGAAGATGCCTGCCTGCCTTGGAGTTCTCGTTCTCAACTTGATCATTTGAACCGATTCAGAAGGGGACCGTTAACCTGGCGGCTTTTTTTCGAATGAACTGAACTTCGACGTTATGTATGTAGACCGTTGTGTAAGCTTATCGCTTTTCAAAGGACATCTTCGAAGATATATAGCGAATTTGGAAACAGACATTTCTAACCGACAGTCGAACGTGATAACACAGGATAACACTTCGTCCGTACCTTAACAAGAGTGAAGATCTCATTTCAAAGTTGAATCGCTAGGGTTGTGCTTGAGCCCATGAGCCAATGGTCTCTACTGCTCGAGGCCTCAGGCCTACGACATTGAAGATCGGCTAAACTGTTTAACAGATAGATTAGATCGAGCACTAGGTAATAAGACAATATAGAAATGCAGTATGTATGCAAAGTCCGTAAGATTAGTCCCCGAAAATGTGCTGCTCGGCAGTTCGGCGATTGTTCGGACACATGTAAAAAGAAACTGGCAATTTCAAGGAAGGAGATGCACTCGTATGAGTGTACTGAATGTATCACAAACTTGCTTCAAGTCCTCAAATACGTCCAAGGAGTCGTTCATGGTAATCTCGAACCGCAGGGGATGTATACAAGTTGTCGCGCCTGTCCTCCTGAATGACTTCCATGCTCGAGTCCAGGGTTCCTGCTGGAGAATTAACCCGCTGGAAGATGATCTAGGAAGATAATCAGCCCATTGTTCCACAAAACCTGACAGGACCTGAACTCACCGAGCTAATCGGCCTCGAGTAAGCGACTTGATCCAACAAACTCTGGGAGCTTGCATTGGACGCAATCTCCCAGTCCTGAGATTGAGGTCTTTCGTCACTCAAGAGAGCGGTATCAAGTAAACCATCGCGATGATACGAGTCCTTCGACTCCGACGGGGAAGCAACGTTGGTGATAGGAGGAAGAGTAGGTGGCCCTGAAGACAAGACGAGGTCCGTCAATGTACCCGTAAATTTAGGGCGAATGGGTGGGTTCAGGAGAGACGAGGGAGACGGGGGAAGCCGGACGTCCATGGTTGAACTCATAGATGAAGACCATGTCAACTTTTCCAATTTCTGGCTTGAACTGCGTCCACTCCGCAATCGGCCATCTTCACCACCTTCACAACTGACAGGAACAGCAGCCGCTCGAAAAGAGAATGGTCTTGGATCCGTGCTGGTGATATCAGCGAGATCTCCCAACGTCGAGGCCGCGAAACGAACTGACCCACCAGCGTTGTTCAATTGGTCACGCTGCTCGCCAGAGGGTGATGTCACGTCTTTCTTGTTCCATCCGCGCGCGCCAGTGAGCGATTCTTTGTCCTCTTTATTACTTTCTAAGTCACCGCCTTCATGATAACGACCAGCTTGCTGGCCAAGAAGTATCCACGAATTGTTGTCGACAGCACCATAGCCGGAAGAAGTCGCTAGTACCCTCCCTTTCTGCTCAGTCATCATTGGTATTTTCATTTGCTCTTGATGACCAGAATAGAACTGCATATCTTCATCCATCTCAGCCTCGTCTTCCTCTACTTCTTCAACCAAGGGCGATTTCCACTCTTGTGCTGCCAGTGGATCTTGTGATGAAGGACCGGTAGAATTTCCTGGAATAAGAACCCGACCAAATCGCGATGCCATGTCATAGCGTGCAGGAATAGTGCTCCTGTTATGAAGACGCCGCCTACGTCTTCGTAGACCCCAGAAAAGCAATATGGCACCACCCAATACCAATATTGCCCCACAAACAATGAGCCCAGTAATGGCACCTTTATTATAGGCGAACCTGTTACGATAATGGCCAGTCAATACACTACAAATTAATGACTCGGCTGAACATACCGTTTGTTTTGTTGAACATGGCCTGTAGCCCAGGTAGTAGCGACGACTGTACCAGTAAAAGTTGGAACGGTCGTAACAACACCACCGGGAAGCGTGGTCGTCCCGAACAGTGTTGTCAGAACAGAGGTTGTTATGTCTTTCTGACTAACCGTCAGCCTGTCTGTCACGAGCGCCTCAACGGCGACATTTGACAGGGACGAGACTATGAGCCCCTCTACTACGACAGGGCTGGAAATCGAGACAAGTTCTAGGCTTGTGAGCATGACTGTGACGATCGTGGCATCCAAGGCAGCAGATGAAGCTAACGCAGAAAGAGAAAGGGAGGTCCCATTGAGAAACATTTGGCTATGAACGAACGATATGAACGAACGATAGCGCGTTAGAGGAAAAAAGGTCAAAGTGACTTTAAACTCACGAAGTTAATGTATCGGGTCCACCTGCTGAAAGCAATACTGCTTCTATTGTCGAAGAACCAGGGAAAGATTCCGTGCCTTCCGTCTGGGTGTTAATAGACGTATTGAGCGTCAAGGGAGCATTGGATAAAGGCGACTCTGCAACAGTCGTGGCGGTCGTGACCAAGATGGAAGTGAAATCCGATGCATTAATCGAAGAACTCCACGTCGAGACGGGGATTGTATTAGTGAATGAATGCGAATTTTTAGAAGTAACGATATCCGAAGTCGCCTGAGTGCCCGCAGGGTGATTACTAGATAACAAGATGGTTGAAGAGACGTCTATAGAAGAGTCAATGGATGTTCCGGTATCAGTTGTCGTAGAGCCCGAGTCTGTAGATAATGACCCAGTGCTGGCGGGAGTAGTCTCGGCAGAATCACTAGTAGTGGTAGCCGGATTAGATAATGAAGTGGTAGGAAAACTGGTAGGAGATGCCGACACAGAAGTAGGACCTGTTATATGTATGATAGAATAAGGGGATGTGGTGGTAAGAGAGGAAGCAGAGTATGAAGGTATTTCAGTGCCAGGGGATATGATAGTAGAAGATTCAGCTGCTGAAGAACCAGTAGATGGTGACGACGCTGCAGGCGCTGATGTAGTTCCTGCAGGACTTCCTGTCTCTGTCGTGTCGTTTGCAGTTGACGTGGTGGTAATTATATCGGAAAGTTGAAAGGAACTCGAGTCAGCCGCATCACTCGAAGTGGTAGTTGGCTCCAGAACGGTCAAATTTGTCAACGAGGATGTAGTAGAGTTCACCTCCACACTTGTGCTAGATGGCGAGCCTGTAGTCGATGCTGGAGGTGTCATATCCGCTGTACTGCTTGCGCTCAGTGATGAGTCCGAACCAGATACGGTAGGCACCGGATTCTCCGCTGCACTTGTGCTAGGGGTTGCACTCGCTAAGCTAGGCCCCGGAAATGTTGTAGCACTTGTGCCTAGTGGTGAGCTCGAACCAGGTGCAGTTGGCTCCAAAGAACCCACCGCACTTGTGGTTGGGGTCAAACTCGAGGTAGGCGTAGAAGACAAAGTATCCGAAGTACTCGTGCTTGTTAGCGAGCTTGAACCAAACGCAGGGTATTCTGACGTTTCCGTGGCATTCGTACTGGAAGGTGAATTCGAACTGGGTGCTGGAGATACTGTGTCCGTAGTGCCTGTACTCGGCAAAGTGCTCGAACTGGGTGCAGTAGAGTCTGAAATTTCTGCCACACTCGTGCTTGGTGATGAACTTGAGCTAGATGGAGGAGTTATGGAAGTCTTCAATGCACTTGAGCTCAGGAATGAACTTGAGCTGGCCGATAGAGATGGGACCTCAGAAGGGCTTGTGCTCGGTGGTGAGTTGGAGCCGGGGTCACTGGTACTTGTTGACCCTATCCATGTCGATTGGCCATAGGAAGAAAATGACATGGAAGAGTTCTGACGAATAGACAACGATTTTGTCTAGACACTAGCAGAATTGCTAGATACATATGACATTCAGATATCAACCTTTCTCGTGAAACTTGATGGACGCACGATTCTATGTTTTTCGATTAGTCGGCCAAAACGCGGATAGGACGTCAAATCTCCTTGTTCCAACCAATAATGGTGGTCGGAGAGAAAGATGGGGAATGGTGAGAATCATAACTCCACAAACGCCAGACTTATTGTACGTGTGATAGAGGAACACGCAAAAGTCCTGATTGGAAAGAGATGCAAGGAGTAGGTGTGGTGCCTGCAAAATAAGCTTAAGGTGTGGAGCTATGCGGGACCGAATTCCGTCAGTGCAACTGTCTGGCAGTTACTCAAGTAGAGAGCAAGTTCAGAGCCTAGAACACCTGACAAATCTTCGTCAACAAAATACCAAATTGAAGGGACAAGGGACAGAGAAAGCACCTATTGTTCAAAGCAAAAGAAATGTGCGAAATTTTTGAGAGATGGAACTGTGCATCATTGAAAAGCCTCGAGGGAATTGTTGCCATAACATCAATACCTAGTGTTAATATGACGTCTTTCCTACAATTCAAAATACATGAAAAAAAAAAAAAAACAGTCAGGCAATGAAACAGTTCAAGAGTACGCCTTACCATCGGTCTACTAATCACATCGAAATATCGAAATTCCATCGAACGAGGTCCGAACATATCTGAATAGTTTGGCATGTGTAGCTGAGGCACAGACATAAACAGCTGAGAAAGGGAGATCTCCTAAAACTCCTAGACGCGAACCCTTTTCATAAAGTTTGACTATCGATTCCAAAACCACTGCAGAGGTGGTCGTTACCGTAGTACCAACGAGTTCCGTCAAAAATTCTTCGTGATAATAGCAAGAGGTTTCAGTGCAAACCAAACGACACCAGGGAGCGAAGCAGGACTGTGCGCGTTAGACGAAGAGAAGGCGACGTTCACACGCTTAGCGCCTGGTCAGTGCTACCCAGGCCCTCAGCCGAAGAGCAGCTCAAGAGTCCTAGTCAACCTTCAATACTGCTTCAATGTCCATAATTCCTCAAGCTCAAGCCTTCCACAATCAACTGTACATGTGCAAAGATTTGCGTGTAATTTACGTAGCTGTCACTCATGCTGGTGCTCTTTCAACTGTACCCTGGAGGACCAGGAGAGTTCCTGAGACCCGGACCCACACTCTCACCATTTGTATTGCGTATTCAGAAGCAAATGATTTCAAAGTATGGCTGGAGAATCTATATCATATTCAGATTTGTTCCATCCTCGTTCGTGGAATTTTGATATGATGGGTAGACCGATGGTTCTCTAAGCTCTCTCTGACTTGACCAGCATCTCCGCATGCGCAAATCGAGGATTAATAGAGCAACAAAATGGCTCCGGATGGCTGATATAGTTCCGTGAGACCAACAGTATGTGGAAGTTCGTGAATGGTCACGGTGATACCCACCTAAAAAATTGCTGAGACATGTGCCCGGGTACTTCAATCTCCTCTCCGTTTTCGTCCTTTGCTTTCGTAATCTTGAACATAGCCAGAATGCGTGCAATCGCAAGCCACACTGTAGCATCAGCTATGTACCGGCCAACACATACGCTTCCTTTGTAACCAGCATATGTCAGGGTAATTTGAAGGAAGAGCAGCAAAGCTTAGAACCTTTCGGTATGTAATACCCGTCATAAACATCACTCTCAGTGCTTTTATGTGGAACGCCTTCACAGAGGTTGAATCTCAGCACAAAGGATAGAGAACGAAATTCAATACACTCACCCAACGGTAACGCTGGATTCCATCTCATTACTTCTCGGTAGATTGCTTCAATGTACGGAAGCGAACGTCGATCTCCGAGACCAGGCAATCGTTCCGAACCAATGAGACGATAGGTACAAACGAAACGAACATACCTCTCGAACTTTATTCTTTCAGGTGAGTTGAGATACTTCTCTCGCTCTGACGTGCTCATGAACATCATTCGTACTAGAGTGCTAATGCCGGATTCGGCGTCATATCTGATCTGATACTGTACGCCATCGGCTCGACACAAGGCGTACGTGGACATGCATGGCGTTATATGTCATATGTGAGTGATTATCTAGAAGTATCTACTCGCAGTCGCTTAACTTCTGATGCTAATTCCTGGGTTCTCTCACTATCGCCGTTGGAAGTCTATGCCTGTATTTCCTCGAAACACCGTCTGAGGTGCCTTGGCTTACACCAGAGGAAAAGCGCATGACCAACGCTCGGATTTTAGACAACCAGACTGGGCACGATAGGACGGGTACGAGAATATGGAAGTGGTATCAAGTTTGGGAATCCCTAGTTGATCCATGCGTTCGTCACGTTCGCCTCTCCTTCATTCCAAAATCCTGTTGGCTTATGCACGGAAATGTCTAGTTCTATTTCGCCGGCATCAACGCGTTCTGCTCCTCCGTTCCCAATGACGGTCTCACCACCTTCGGTAGTAACATCAATACCAATTTCGGATTCAGTGCGTACTGCCTACTAATTTCCTTCCATGTCTCAATCAACCTGTCTGAAAATCAGCAAATTTGCAAGTCATCCTCATAACCATCCCTCGCAGCGTTGCCAGCGTGATCATCTTCATCGGTGTTGGTCTGGTGAGTTTATTTCCGCGCCTCTCGAGGTGACCCACTGATGATGAGTTTCTCAACCAAGCTCACTTCGAGCGTCAACGGTCTCAGATTGATTGTCATGGCTCTGGCTACCATACCACCTTTGTGGGGTATGTTAGGAATGTCATTGATCCCAACCTCACCTTCTACCAAGGTATGCAAATTAGCATATGTGGTTTGCATTGCGTGGGCTGACGGTACTTCCGTGATCACATCAGTGGACAAAGTGGGGTATGTGAACACAACGTATAAAATATGTACTCGTTCTTACCTCTTTGTTGTTAATAGGAATGTACTTCAGTACCGTGAATTTTCCCGTCCGAGTGTCTTCTCAACTAGCCGTTGAAATATCCAATAGGTCCCATTCGTACTGTCTCTTTTCTTAGCATGGACTCTGATTCCGTCTAACACTCCCGGACGAACCAAGAGGACCATCACTTCTTCATTTCAGTTTGTCATGTATGTGAATCACCTATCATTCCCGACAACCAATTACCATAACTGAATTGATCATCATTCTTCACGACGCAGGTACTGTGTCGGAAACATGGTCGTTTCACAGATTTTCCGCTCTCAAGACTCTCTTTTCTTGACCTTGTTGTCTAATTCTCTACCCTCTCTTTCTTCTTTAGCCGAAATACACCCCAGGCATAGTCGGTTGTTGCGTTTGCCTCGGTGTCGAGTTCTTCGTCATCTGCGTGCGCATTCTTAACGTATTTTATGTAAATATCAACTCATATTACATTAGCATGGAGAGTAGTCCTCGTTTTGAGGAACCGACGCCGCGACAGGGAGATGCTCAACGATGGCTTGACTCCAGAGGAGCGAGAGCGACAGGGAAAAATTAACGGAGAGAGCGATATGACTGATTTCGAAACCGTTATGTGGGTATTTAATATTATCATCGCCCTTGAGCAAGTAGCACACTGATGATTTTCTATCATAACGTAGTTCCGCTATACTCTGTAGTGGTGCAGTGAAGAGAAGGGAAGAATGCGTGTTATCTGTATCATTCGGGCGCAATTATAGCACGAGCATGATATGAGATATATGCAGGGCTGTTAAACACACTGCTGCGTCTGCAATTGTTTCTTTAATTTGTTTGATTATCTGGACGTCAACCAAGAGTCTGAGGTCGCGCGTTCTACTATGTAAATTGTTTGAGTGTTTCGCCAACATACAACAAGAGAGAACGTGATGTCAATCCGAGTTGAGATACATCTGACGTGGGTAACATAGTGTTCGCAGGTCATGTCCTCAACCACGCCGTCTTCGCTATTTTCTTCTGTCGTTTCTGCTCCTTGAATCTTTCCTGCAAAACAACATCAATCAATCCATCCACATACCAGGTCAAGAGAGATAGAGAAAAAAAAAACTAACCAAATCCTTCTTACTAGGCCTCTTTCTCTTCTTATCTCCGCCCTGAGCCGCTTCAACCTCCTGCTCCTGAGCTCTCTCTGTTTCCCAAGCGTTGACATCAAAATAAAACTCGCTCATCCTCTTTGCCCTCTCGTACTCTGATAAATGGGACGGATCTCGCGCGTCGACACGGGTGAATTGTCCTGTACGCGCATTAAATTTCGCCGTGGCCCCGTAAGCGCCCACGTTGGACGAAGAAGGCCCCCGAATGGATGCAGCAAGTGAAGGATCGAGATACGCAAGCGAAGGGTCGATACCCTGAGCTATAGCTGCTGCTTGCAAGGCATCGTACGACGAAGGTATAGATGAATCATCAGCTGATCCCCCAGCAGGAGCTTCTGGAGATGCTAACGATGTGTCGCCTGCTGGCTGGGTTGTCGAGGTAGATGCAGATGTAGCGGGCGTATCGGTTGGCTGGAGTGGATTCTGCCATGTAGTTTCCTGAGTTTCTGTATTGAAAAAGTAGTAGGCATTATACTGCGGCGAATAAATGGCCTGCCATAGATTCGAAGGAGGAGAAACACTTTCAGAAGTTGTTGTTTCCGAAGGTGCCTCCGAAGATGTTTGCGTCGGATCCTGAGTAGCAGATGTATTTTCTTCAGAACTTTCAGAAGAAGGGGTAACGGTATCTTTGGATTCTTCCAACGACTTCAACGACTCTTTGGAAGGACCAGGGCTTGACGGCGCAGACTTTGACGGCGAGGACATCGTTGAGGGCTCGGAGATGATGGTCACGGTCAACAAAGCATTTCAAAGTCCGACGCGGTGACTTGCCTGCCTGCCGGATCTCCGCAACTGTCACCAATTTTACAGTTGCACTTGTGCAGTCGATACTATTAGATAGACAGAACAAAGGAAAAGATCCATATATCTAAGATAGCAAGCGCGGGCGTCGTATTCTACTCCATGTGTTAAATCATTATGAGTCCTTCTCAGCCTCCTCAATTTTTTCGACAGGAGGAAACCAGGGCATACCAATGTCCGTGTTCGCATCCTCCAATCCACCATTATATCTTCCACATAACATCCACTACACCCACTGACTCGCAAAGGATAAGTTAACCGCAAAACCGACCCTATCTGCCTTCCACCAACCATCCTGTTGCGCTGAGGCCCAATATGTACCCAGAGAAACGACCCCTTGCTGGAGCCCGCGCCCCAACGTTCAATCAACGGCCGCCAAACTTTTTGGCCAATACAGCAAGAAGAAAGCCTAAGATTCCAATAGTACAAGTTGCAACTTGGTTTTATAAGTCCTGCAAACTGCGGTCATGCCTGACCACAACCGAGTCTGCCATACGGGATCTATTGGGCATGGCCTCCCAAATGGGGTCAACGTCGGGTCCTTCGAGGTCACCTGCTCCATCCCAACCCCAGCACCACACTGCAAAGCAAAGTAATCAGTATCGTATTGGATCAGATCACAAACACTGCGAACACTACGGAAGGCAGGTAAAAGATACGGAGCGAGTTCGGAAACCTCCGCCCAAGAGATGGAGAGCAATTGAATTTTTTAAAAAGAAATGTAAGTCCTCACCATGACTGGGTCCAGGAACAAAGTTCAATGGTTCGCTCTCCTCTTCGGTGAATAGACGATCGTGAGGGCCAAACCAAGCGCGATCCTGAGGGTCAGTACGAGGATTGTCAGGAAGACCTCCCAAGCGAACGTAACCGCGAATAGCCGTTAGGTTCCGTCTCTGCGGGTGTATGATATCGTATACTTTCTGTAGTTCATAGATCAGAAATCAAAGCAGGAAATCAGCGGCAGAAACCAACGTACACTGTCATATGCCAACTTGACCCGAGGAACCATCATGATCCTACCATATCCAGATTCCCAATAATCATTGCAAATCAATGAGCATTCACTCGCCGAACATTCTCCTTCCGTAATCCTCGCCATCCTGAACCTCACATGCGGGGGTGTGTAGAACGGTGCCGGGTCGAGCACTGCTATCCCATTCCAGCATGACTGCACCTGTACAGGCAAATGTGCCTGGAACTTCTGCGACGAGTCGGGGTGGTGGAAGATCATCTCGAACGGTGCGTTCTCCAACGCTGTGCCGTTAATGTCTCGCGCAACCCAGTTGTCATAAAACACAGGAGCACCAATCTCCTCGTGGAACATATAGTCAGCCGCACAGGTGATACCAGCGTTGTTCAGCCGAGACTGCCAGATGAGTTCGAGTAAGTCGTCTACGCAAGGAAGAATGTCGTTCATGAAGACGATGGTATCGAAATACTCGTTCTCGGCATCTCTAAGCTCGTGCAGAGGTACGAAGGCGGCATTTCGAACCTCGGCAAGGTATTCAATACGGTGATTGAATGCTCCTCGGGTACGCATAGACGTGCGAATAGTGATACGCATACCAACCGAGCGAGTGAGGGCGTCGTAGATTCGTAGTAAAGCTTTAGTCTGATCCGTAGAGCCATTCTCATAGATGGACACAAAGACATTGTGGTAACCAAGGATAGCCGCAACACGGAATAGCGTAGCGAACAGATCAGGAATGACATCGAAAGAGTTGTAAAGGTTGATTGCGAAGAAGTATTTGTGTTCGCTGGGCATGAGATCACGCCTACGGTTTTCGACATGTTCTGAACCGAGCCCGAAACTTTCGAACCATGATGATCGGGAAGGTGTGCTGTGACCAAAAAGAGGGGCATAGCGATCAGCTACTTGCTGGGCGTATAGAGGTTGGACAGCGGAGGAGCATTGACGGGTATAATGGGGAGTCAAGGTAGTCAGAAGATCCAGAACACGATATCTCTGGTCAGGAGTTGGTAGTTGGATATGCTGCCTGCTTTGCTGTCTCAAAGTCGCCGGCGTATGCCCGCTTCTCCAAGCGGGTGTCGTAGTCTGAAAGCAATTTCAACTCAACTCCTGCAATTCTTCGTTTCAATTCACGCACCGTGTTCCACGAAAACAGTTTCGCAATAAAGAGACCACATATCACACCAATTGCGATAGCGAGAGGAGTCGGCACTTTTCGTAGTTGTGCTAACCCTGACTGATTCATTATTCGCTGCGACAGTTGTAGACTAGAAGGAAAGCAAAGTGAGCGACATAAGATCGCAGGCAAAGTCTTCTAGACGTACCTGAAATCCTTGAGCAATCTGTATCTTCAAGTCCCAGATAGGCGTCTGTCTTCGAAGTATGGTGACCTTCCAAAACGCGACACGGCGCTCAAACGCCGTAAGGTCTGACCAAAGATAGCCCCCTTCGTTCAAGAATTTTCTGAGTTTTGAAAGGATTGGGGTCCAATCAATTAATTGTTGTCAGCGAAGGACGTAAGGTAAAAAAGACCAAGCGTGCAGAAAAAAGGAGAGGAGGCTGGTACTAGTAGAAGAAACAATTGCTGCAAAATGCGAATCATGTGACGTTGACAACGACTGGCAGCTGGAATGCCCAGCAAGACTCATTAAAAAGTTCAAACCACTACAGCGCTATCATGTCAATGAAAAAAGGTATGGCTATCTATGATACAGTTCTATGGTATACTTACGGATCTACTTCGTGAATTAAGAAACTCTATCAAGTCTGCCTTACGACAGATCTGAGAGTATTCGCCAAGATCGCCGACGTCAAGAAAGCAGGATCCTACTCAAAGGAGCAGTGAGTCTCATTTTCAAAACATTGGATAACACAAAAATGTTTCACCCCCACAAGACAATACCGCCATCCTTTCGTACGCATGGGAGCTGTTAATAGGAGCTTGGTCTATAATTGATTAAGGTCAAAACGAGGAACCGCAGAACTAACAGCTCTTTCAGGGTCGAACGATACCATGGTCACGACTCTGCCGGAGTATGTAGAATCAACCCCGAAGAGCCCACTCCCCAGCAGCTCCCCAGGGACGAAGCTACTGACAAGTACGCGAAAACTTGTACAATGGGCAATAGGCCTGTGTCCTGAATAGATAGAAATGCGACGCCGGCGTGTAGCAGCTCAGTAGCCTAGATGTCAAGACGCGGACGCGGAAGTAAGATCACCTCAGCACTGCACGTTTGAACTCGATGCACTAAAAACTCACAAAGCACGTCAGATCTGACCACTCCTTGAGGAGCCTTTCAGCGAAGATTTTCTAGGTGGTAGGCGATGGCACACTGTCAGTCACTATCGCGTCCAATTCTCGCGGTTGAACAGGGCGCTCCGAGTGATAGTACATCAAAAGCACGAAAGAACAACGTCTTTCCATTTTTCTTGTCCTTTTTGTACCACCGAGGTTCCTCGGTCAAGACGTGCGGCTGCCAGCTTGTCCTGCACAATGCACGAGTCGTCCATGGGCTGTTTTTGTATCATTTCATCAGACCGCGGGAGAAAACAGTATACATCATATTCAAAGCACGTACCAAACACCTTCATGAGTATGTATACTATCCGAGCGAAACCACCAGTGCAGTTTCTCTGGGCCCGATCTGTCGAGGAGGCCGAGCATTTTTTGCATCTCATCGACACTGTAGGGGATAACTGCAGTTGGAGACACTAGGCTATCTAGTTGTTGAAGATGATCATGTCAAGCCAACATTGAGAAAGAGGCAGAGAAAGGCGAGGGTCTACCGTCTTGAAAACATGTGTATTACCTCCTATCGCATGTATCAATGTGTCCCTGAACTCATTAATGACATCTAGCGAAAAGGGTATCTTGAACAAGGGAACAAGGCACAGTGATGCCTGTCAGAAAGCCTCAATCCATACGTATCGATGATCGCGCGCGCGAGCAGGCGCAAGTCCAAGAAACTACTCACCAGTACTTACTGCGATAGTATCTCATGCTCTGGTCAGCCACATTCTCATAAGAGAATTGGAAGCTCACTGACGAATATGTGTGCTCGATGTTACACCATTAACCGACCACCAAAGGTACGCCGAAGCTTCACAAGTGTCGAGCCAGAAGACCATTCGATTCGGCCGATACGCGAAACAATAACCGCACACGTATTTCTTATCGCCCGACCCACCGCTACATAGCGGTCACGTCAAGTATGGATTGTGTCGGTAGAGTCGTCGAAAGAAACAGTCTCTTCATATTGATGACGATGCTCTTGAATAAACACCCCTTGCTCGTTCTGCAAAATCCTTGGTGGCAGATAACACGGTCCGGACCAAGTCGGTCTATAATATACAGTCAACACCCACCTGCCGATATCTACAGCTATCTCCAGCAGTGAGCGCTTGATAATGTACATACGGATGTCCAAGTATATGGAAACAGGAAACCGCATGTCGGGACCCGACTTGAAACAACAGTGTAATCCGTTAGTAGTTCTAAACCAGGAGCGGCAACACTTCAAGCAATCGCCTTTTGAGCAAGTCGGATTGGACTCATTCGAGACCATAATGGTGAATCTGAAGTAAAGGTGTGCGGCCAGTAATGTCCAGCGTTCAAGACTGATTATCATTCATGAATCAGTGCGAGTCATGCTAGGGCTACAATGTAGTACAAGCGCCGACCTTTATTTCTTTTGCTCTACGTCTCGACCTCTTCTCCTTGATGAATAGCATATTATCATGACTTCTGTTGGTCTTCAGAGTCACGATTTCGCGTCGACTAAAGCAAAAAACCTTTTTGTCGTCTGAGAGTCCGAGTCAAAGCGACTCCGAGTGCGACCTGCCACATGTCACGGGAGCGCGCAGAAAAATTTCAAGCCACTGCCATTCCAAATTCTACATCCTCTGAGTCTATTGCCATCCATGCTACTCTGCTGCTTTACTTGGTCCTTCTCCGAATGATTATAATCGACAACAGACACGCTCTGTCCGCTCAATGTGTAATGGACCCGGGTAGACAATCGGAAATTAACGACATGTTGAATTCTACTTAAGAGGGACAGGATTTCTTTCAACATGGAAGAATGTCCCTATCTGCTCACCAAACCTTACCGCAAGAGCTCTACGATGCTATCATCGACGAACTGAGCGGTTCACTTTCTGATATCCACTCTTGCGCGTTGGTGTGTCGTAACTGGATTCCGAGATCACGAAAACATCTCTTCAGGTCTTTATCCCTTCCTCCACGCCAGAATCGAAATGACTCTTGCCTCGGAGAGAGAGATTGTTTAGACTTTTCTTGTATTGCAGATTATGTCCAACAACTCACTCTGAACTTCCGGCCTTGTTCACTGCACGGTCCACATAGACCGTGCAACGGAACTTTACTCGAAGAATTTTTGGACAGTCTTCCATTCGTGAAGCTTCGCAAAGTGGTGATCATTTCGCTCTCCAACTTTCGACAGCGACAAGCTCTAGCCAACTTGCTAAGACGAAACGAGCATATTGAAAGTTTTGAGCTGAAATATGTCAGCTTCGCGGACGTGGGAGGCGCGTTGCGGTTGTTCCGAGCTTCAGGGGCGATGAAGCATCTGCACGAGTTGCATCTCGCCTCACTGAATCCTGTGTACCTTTTGGGGGAGGAGGCAGAGGGCGACAGCGCACCAACAACGATAGACACACTGCCTCGTTTAAAGGTGTTGTCGCTTCCCTCTTTTTCCAATCTGCAACCGTTGTTTATCTCACCGCTCCGGTGCTTCTCCGTTGAACGTCTGAGGAAGCTGAGGATTTGCGTCGAGGCTGGATTGGATGAGCACCATGATGTCCTGCGTTCTTCCGCCTCTTCTCTCTCGGAGCTTGAGATTGTCATACAAAACAATTGCTGTAAGTCCTGTCTTCTGTAGACCTTGATATTGATGTTCATCTCTACCTGCAGATAATCAAGTACTAGATTTGAGCTGCTTGGCAGATTTGCGCTTGAAAAAGCTCACGTTGGACTTTGGCAATATTTTCGGAGAACACGTCCCTAGAAATCTCAGCACTATATCGTGCCTCCCGAGCCTTCCAACTCTCCGCCACCTTCACCTGCACTCTAAAGACGATCATTCGTTGTGGTGCCCAATTCCGCAGAGTTCCGCACTTCGACTAGACGATTGCCTTCGAAAGGTCGTATGCATCATGCCTGCGCTGGAGACGATATACCTGTTGGTGGGATTTGACGCTGCTACACAGCAGAAGCTTCCGGGAGGAAGAGATCTAGAGCCCATGTTTCCTCAGACAGTCAAGACCAAGATCCTGCAAATCCATACATCCCACTAAGTCCTGTTTGAATTTCCAAGTGTCATTGCGCAGCCGAAGAGTAGAAGTTGGAGCTGAGACACCTCCGGGAATTATCTCGATGTGCTGCATACATTAGAGGATGGCTCAAGGATCGTGTATGCATGTTATCTCCGACATAATCATTGTGTCCGAACAGTGGCCGATGGCCGGCCCGAAGGTCCGCCAACTTCCATAAACAGGTCAGGCCAAGTCCGTAAACCAGAGACGTTTTCTATCTACCAATATGCTGCCGCTCTTACCACCTGAAATATATGAACAAATCATCGGCATTCTGGACGACTCAACCCAAGACTTGCAAGCCTGTTCACTCGTTTCTCGCGACTGGCTTCCCCGCTCCCGAATGCACTTGTTCTACTCCCTTTCGCTGCCATTCCGCAGGAAACAGGACCAGAGCTGCATTACAGATACTCTCTCCATCATCTCTTCCATCCCCCATATCGAGGAATACGTTCATCATCTAACACTCAACTTCCGAAAAATTCCTTTTACCCGAGATTCTTCGGATGTCTTGGACGCTGCGTTGGCGGATAACGTGCTGCTCCGTCTTTCGTTTCCGAAACTCGACCAAATCACATTCGTTGGAAAAATATTCAACTGTGGATCTTCACCGTACTCTAGGTTGATGAAACAAAATTCATGCATGAAGATGCTGGAGTTGCGATGGTGTCGGTTCTTGAGTTTGGAAGCTTTCAAGGAATTCTTTGAGCACTGCAGGGAACTAAGCGCGTTGCAGGAGCTGCGGTTCGTCCATATTGAGTGTTTCAATATGAGACAGGGTCCCAGAGGTGGCAGTGACTCGGAGGTGCCATTAGCACTTCATCCCAATGCATTGGAGTTGTCTAATGGTAGCTCTACTGAAGTCCTATCTCTGATTGAGTCGCCGCTTTCAATCATCGATCTCTCTAGCATGAAACGTTTGCGGCTCTATGCGGAGCATGCTGAGGGCTTCGAAAGCTTCTGCAACGGCCTGCTCCAAAAGTGCGGTCCGTCTCTTCACGAACTAGAGTTGGAGATACCTTATGGGAGTGGTACGTACTGGTTCGAATTTCACTTCCCGTATGCAGGACCGGAGCTAATGAACTCGTCTAGTTTTCTCCGTGAACCTCCGTGCTGCAATTCCGAAAACATGCTCAGATCTTACCAGCCTCACATTGGATTTTGGAAACATCTTTCAATCGTTCTACGTTGATAAATACATCGACATAATATCTCAGCTACCCGCTCTTTTCCCTAACCTTCATCGGTTGGTTCTCGCGTCAAAGGACGACGACGTCTTGTTGGCCCAACCGATTCCTCCGGAAATCGCGTCCAGACTCGATTCTGCCCTCGCCGCATTGGCACATAATACACCTTCTTTGCAAGAAATACACATGATCATTCGACTCAATCGCGTCGTTCGCACTCAAATTCCGGAAGCGAGGGTTGTCGAAGGCTTATTTCCAGGGACGAAGAAATCGGGTACTTTTAGGGTCCGTACCTCTCGGTTCTTTCAACGAGTTCATACAGTGTGCACTTCGCATTGATATTTATTGTACATCCATTTCTAGCTATGTATGTTCTCATCTGATTACCTTGTACAGATAACATCTCTAATTGACTAGTGTAGTAAAGCGCATCACGAATCATCTATGTACGATCAGCATAACTAATAGATACCTGAAGGCAGCTGCGATGAAACGTATTAGCCCTAGCACTAGTCGACGTCACGAGAACCGACATCGAATGTACATGACACCGGGCACTGGGTATCTACCAGCTACAATGGTACTGGCGATGATCCATGCCATACGCTGGAATCTTGGGTACGTAGTCCCCATATGTCGCAGTGTGATCATACAATTCCATGTACTCCACCTGTCGAAGATTGAGGGACGCATCAGCTCCGGCATAGGGGGTACGTACTCTTTCAATTATGGTGTGTGTTCAATCAGGATCAGGAATCAGGATCGACCGAGGTTGAGTTGGAAGTTTGGAAGTGAAGAATATATACTCGACCAGTAACGACTACATCGTGAGACACATCTTGTTCGACTCTAGAGCCATCGTCAAACCCTCCGATCTAAGCTTCTTGCTCGGTAACTTCACATTCCATTTCGAAGCCAAGGATAAATAGTTGCATTCATCATCCGACGACTGCAACTTGGCCTCTGCCGCGGGGACACATTCCGCAGTAATCCCTCTAGTCGTACCTGTCGGCAAAGCCATCTGATAAACACGTTCTCCCATTTCTCCTAATCGTACAAAGGGGCTTGTTATGCCAAAAGCCGTCTCTGCATACTTCTTCCGATTCTCTTCAACCTGCTTGGGCGGTTCTTCTCCCAGAAGCAAGTACATCAAAGAGTCTTTTCGAGGTATCCAAACCTAATGTATCAATGACCTTAAGTTGATCTCGTCAATATTGACTGAAAAAACGATTCCACTTACTTTGGGCACCTGTCTTCGCCAATGGTCCGTATCTATGGCATAAAAATAGCAGATCATCGGATTTGTGTGATATTTTTTGGCAGCGGCCTGTGCGTATTGAGTAATGCTGGGGCAGATCTTGCGTAAGCGGATGGTATGTACACATTTTATGTGTGAAGATCACCTATCGGATAGCCTATGTGAGAGGTAGATCCCGGTCCCTAAATCATACCCCGCGTCACTGGTATATTCTTTAGTGAACCTTCCCTCCACATAAAGTCGAGCTTGATTAGTCTCGGTTCCGGTGTATCCAATGAATTCTCTATCAGAGGCGTCAGCCTCCAAGTTCGATGTACCACTCAGTATCATATGTCAAAGGAATTAGAGAAACATGAAGAACGTACAGGCAGCGCACATGCCGAGTAAATCGACGATAAAAAAGTCGCAGTGAAGGCAGCTGCGAGCACGATGAATCGGGTGGAAATAATGAATATCATGTTGAACAAAGAAGGTGGGATCGAGTGAAAGGACGGAGAGGACCAGCCTGCTGCCTGACAAGAATCGTACCGACACCATTTTATACGCCAGGAAACACAATTTCATCTCTACAAACCCGAGTAGAACGACTATGTTCCAGAATTTCAAAGCTGCTGCAGGAGACTACCCTTCGAGCTGTTTGAGTTTTTTGATTTTTAAAATGATCTTGCAAGTTGCAACCAGTGGGAGCCAGTGCGTTGACTAACTATGTATATTGCGATCCATCAAGAAAACCAGGGTAAACCGTCCACGTAAAACCGAGCAATAGTTTTGAAACGTTTGGAAGGAACAGTGGATGACTTCCTGTAAGGATTCTTTGTACAAAAATGACAATTAATTCAATTTGATACACCTCGACATCACAAGGAATGATATATAGCAATGCCAAGCGGCCCGGGGTGC
>JH814939.1:25667-45432 GCA_000296255.1 Omphalotus olearius VT 653.13
GTACTTGCAGACCTCTTGCAATCGAATTACTAATGACTGTTATCATTGTCTTTTGCGTGGAGATATTTTTTGCGTCTCGGGTGTATTTGAGTGAGTTTTTCATTTTTGGACTTTGGACTTTTTGTTTACTTACATGTTATTGATCCTTTTTTTTCGCTTTTGCTTTTGCTATGTAGTTGGAAGATTCCATTGGATTGTTCCGGCTTTAATTGTGTTGAGTGCGATAGGGGCTGCTGGTACGTTTGATTTTGTCGGTTATCTATAGCTTTGTATAATCAGTGCTTGATTGAGGAAAAAATTTTCTAGGTGCGGGGATTGCAACCGTTGTAGGACAATTTCAAGATGACTCGTTAAGTAGTTTAGAGAAAACCAAGCCGAAAGTAAGCCCATCCTACTCTTTACCCCTCTACCAATCTTTCCACGTTCACTCACTTACTTACTTATCCCTCCTTCCTTCCCTCCTTCCTCTCATTCCTTCCTCTCCCCCAGCTCGAAATAGGCTTCGACTCGGCGCTCTCTGCGTTCTCAGATATCGTAGCTACTATAGCGCTTTCATGGGCATTTGCAAGATCAAGAACTGGAATTAAGAGGACCGATACGTTGCTTCAGAAACTTTTTCAGTATACGGTTACACGTGGACTTTTCGTGTCGATTGATCAGACGGTTTTGCTTATATTGATTCTTGTAAAGCCGGAGAAACTTTGGTGGTATGTTTGTTTTTTAGTTTTAGTTTATTCTTTGTTCCCTCTCATCCCGTCCCATACCATCCTATACCCCCATCCCCCAACTCCTCTCTGATTCCACCGACTGACTGACGAATCGTTTCGTTTCGTAGGATGCCTTTCCACCTCTCACTATCCAAAGTCTACGTAATAACCATGGTCGCGATGCTCAACTCTCGTGATTCACTACACAGTAAACCCAGCAGTGGAGTTATCTCTGATTCTGATATGATCGGTCGGTCGACCATTGGCGGGTCGCACAGTCATGGTAGTGGCGGTGGCGGTGGTGGTGGTGGTGTTCATAGTATTAGTGGGACGAGGGGAAAAGTGAGTACGGTTGATACGGTTTATACGAATGGTTCTTCGACGGAGTCGAGGGATAGTATGCAGTATGGGAATGGGAATGGGAATGGGACGGGGTTTGGAAGGGGGGAGGTTGTTAATGTTAGGGCGTTCCCTCAGAGTGGGACTGGGTTTGGGAAGAAGTCGGGAGATGGGAGTTATATTGAGGTGTGTTGGGGGTTTTTTTTTTCTTTTTTTTTTTCTTTCTTTCTTGGTTTATGGTATGAGTGTCAGAAGGGATTTGAGGCTGATGAGATTTTTTTTTGGGTGATTTTGTAGATGGATGATTATGAGCGGAAGGGTGTACTCATCACGCGTGAGATGAATACTGAAGTTGTTTGATTTGATGTATTATGATTGGAATGGGACTTTTTGTGTGGGTTTGAGAGGAGGAGGAGATTTCATTTTTTAATCGACTCGGATGCGGCTTTTCCATTCTTCCTTTTTACTCTTCTTCCTCTCCACAAGCTACGACCTGGCGCTATCCTCGCGATTTGGTCACGGTGGTACCGAATCACGACATGGCTCATCGTGGAGGGGTTGAGAGCAGCAACTTGGCTCGAGAAGGAGGCCGGATCGGATGTAACTTTGCTATCGACTATTTATTCGTATTAACTTGGAGTTGTACTTGCTGGTTATTATGCGTGTAACTTTGCATATCGTGTATTTTGCTGTGTAGTTAGTTCCCTGCACAGTATTAGGGATTTTTATGTGTTTAATACCCTTTTTTTTCTACACTGGCAGTGACATGACACTGGAAATGGACTTGGCTGTCGTTTTTCTCCAACAGCTTGTTCGTGCTACTACCGGAACCTGACAGTGGACACTTAAGAACGTCTGATGTTGGCACTCATTATGACTCGATGGGATGATGGAGAATAGATGCTAATTAGAGAAAATCGTGTTGTAGAGCAATGATAGAGGACAGTGAGAAATTGATTCGCATAACCGGTGCAGAGTACTCTCAGGTTCTGGAATTGGAATCTGATTTGACGACCCATGGTGTTCTACTTGAGGCAACGTCTTGATATTCTAGATCTAGTTGAAGCAACGTCTTTGTTCATCATGATGGTGATGCAGGTTGGTTCATTTTATGTAGTATCCCTCGACGATGAGCGCTGAGCGCTGAGCTACCACTAATGTGATACATATATTTGGGTAGTAGTATTCTTCTGAACACCGAGTACAGTACATACATATCATTAATAACACTTCCTTTCCTAATTCAGACAAATTTCTTCGACCTCCAATACGCAAGCCACCCCTTCACATCATCCTCCCCTATCATCCTAATCTCCGGATCAGCCAGCGTAGAAGAACACTCCAACGCCTTCTCAATAGACGCATTGGGCGATTCCCTATCACCACCTTTTCCTCTGTAGGTCTTGAGCAACTGAAGAGCGGAACTTCTCGCGTTCTCCGTCTCACTAGCTTCGAGTTTCCGAATCCATTCATCTGGATCTACGAGAGGAACACCGAGTTCACGAGAGAGAACTTTAAAGACAACGGCCCATTCGGTTGGGCGTGGGTGGACTAGATGGAGGTATCGATATGGGCTGTTACGCATCTCAATCAGACACTTGGCGGCGGTGTGTACGGGAAGCCATGTGATTGCCTGTTATTCTTTCGTTGAGCGTGTGGATTGAGAGAGGTGAGAATCATACGCACCTCTGAGAACCGCGGTAGGCATTCAGCATCTAATCCTGATTGTACTAATGCAGGAAGCCATTCCCTCGTGGACCAAGCGCCATTGATTCCTCCACTGAGCTGACCCACACGAATGCATATTACGTTCAAACCGCTCGACTCTGCTACGTGGTCCAACACGCTCTCCGAAACGAGCTTCGATTCACCGTAACCGAACCCGACTGCGAGTTTGAAATCGCTGATGTGCTCCTCAGGGACAGCGCCGTCGCCGGTATAATCTACACCCGACATCAATCTCTAGTTGAGAAAAGAAAAAGCAGACGGAATGAACACACTTCTGAAAGCAGCAACAGAGCTGATGTATACGAATCGTGGTTTGATACATTCATTGATTGAGAGGCAAAAGTTGACGAGGTTCTTGAGACCGTGGAGTGACTCCTTGAATGACAAGATTGTATACTTGAACTCGACCGGCCAAGCTTTGAGAAGATGTCAGAAAGTACAGTAGGAGAACGAGGTGTTGCGTACCATTGTGAATGACATGCGTTACAGATTGTCGGATCTAGCAAAAACGAGAGAAACTCATCAATACAGGTACACACACAAGCACTTATGAAATAACCCTCACCTCTTCATAGAGCTCAGAAATTATCCCTAACGAACTCTTGTTCGTATTCATCTCAACAAGACAAAGTTTCTCCGACTCGAGCAATGCCACGTCAATACCCCTCTCCCAGAACGCCTCCTCCTGTCTCTTCGAAAGCTCCTTCTCCGTAGATGGCCGATTCGCAGCGTAAACGCGTTTCACGGCGGGATCTTGCAACAACGAAGCAAGGATGTTTGACCCCAAGGCACCGGTGGTACCAGTCAACAACACTACGTCGCCGTCTTTCGCTAATTCTGTTGACTGTGTGGTACCGGTATTGCCCTGAGTGACGATCCCAGCGACGACCTCGTCTCGTAGGGCCCGCATCAGCTGCTCAGTCTTCCCAGCATCTATCTCATCCGGTTTTCCTTCCCCGCTGACACACCGCACAATGAATCGCGTAAGGAGATCGATGCTGGGATTCTGGTACACCACATCTTGTGGAATGTCTCGTGCGAGGTCAGGGTGGGTCTTGCGGAGAGCATGTAGGATTGAATTCTTGATCCAGGTTGATTGAAGACTGTGAGGGTTGTGCACTATTAGCTTGAAATTCACGCTTCGATGCTGGCGAGAAATTTCACCTATCACAACCGACCGCGTAGAAATCCCGGTCGTCGGCGATTTCTTCCTCTTTACCCTTCCCTAAAACCCTCCAGACGACTATCCGCAAGAAAGCTTTCGTATTCTCCTCGTCCCACTTCTCGGGAGCGGCGATATCTCTTTGAGCTGACTCGTACGATGCCTCGTATGCCTCGTCAATCGTCTTCTCGTATGCCTCGAGCGCGAGGTGTCGTCGAGGTTCGCCTTTGATGGAATAAGAAAATGGTTTGCTGGGATCAAGAACGAGAATCATCTATGCGGCCTGAGGGGTCAGAATTATCAACAAGTTCTAGTATAGATATGCTAACCTCCTTCGAAATCCTCGCAAAGGCAGGCGCGACCTTATTCACATCCTCGACTGTGCTCCAGATGGCATTCCGGAATTCCGCGAGCTTCTCTTCGTCTTGTGGGTCGAATGGTACGATAGGGTCAACGAGAATTCCGACGTGAGGTCGTGCACGTCCGAACAAGACGACAGAGCGGATGTTGGGGTCTTTCGCTAGGGCCAATTCTGTATACGAGGCTCAAGTTAGTGAGTGAGGTATTGAGGTTACGAGAGGGTTGGCGTACCAATTGGACCGGGATTAACCTAAAAAAGTGTTTTTCGTTAGCACATTTTCATGAAGTGGTGGCAAGAAAAGGATGGGGAGTGATATACTCACCTTTTCACCCAAACTCAATGTCACTTGATGATCCTTTCTCCCAAAGATCTTCCAAAGACCTTGCTTCGCTGGGTCGGGGTGGGGAATTAATAGGTCAGAGGTGGCGTAGCCGTCTTGACCGTCGATGACGGTGTTGATAATTGCGGGAGTATGTGTGGATGTTTTCTGCGAGGAAACAGAACAGTTTAGACGGACTCATTGAAAAGACGAAACGGCAACGTACCACGAGGATAAGCTCGTACACCCCCGGCTGCTCCGGTGTTTGCTCGATGAATTGCATACTGTAGTGTGGTGAGAAGGTAAAGTATTCGAAGTCCCGTTCGGCGTTCTGGTCTATTGAGAAGTTTCGTGAATAGGATTTCAGAAGATGAATACGAATTGACGTACTAGGAATTAAATAACTCATTGCACCACCTTCGGTCATACCGTACATCGGAACGAGTGGAACTCCAGTTGAGATGAGTTGTTTGCCCGCACGTCGAGTGAGTGGGGCGCCTTGGTAGATCTAGGTAGTGTACCCATGCTCGTTTAGATGTCATAGAGGGGAAACGAGGACCGACGTACGACTGCTTTCATAGACTTCATATACTCGATCTTTGCTTTATCCTTTGTCCACTCCTATAAGACCAAATAAATGTATTTAATTGATTATTCGAACAAGAGGAAGGGAGACGTACCTCAAGATGAACGGAGATGCCGTAGACGATCGTGCTGGAGGTGCTCTGCATACCTTCGAAGGCAACGTTGGGGGTTGGGAAAGGCGGGGGGTATACTGGTGGGAGAACGGTTAGGGTAAGCCCTGCTTCGAGCTGGTGTGGAGGACAGAGAGATGATGGAAAGTTTAGTACGTGAGAAGGTGAGTTGAGAAGGAAGTAGAGAAACTCACCGCCCAGGTAAACGGGACGTTTCCGGCAGAGTCTAGAAAGTGTATACAGAATGAGCTTTGTGCAGCTGAAGGATAAATGTAACCACTCACGGAACATAGGAAGAGAAGTCAACGAGCACCTCATCCCACAAAAATCAACATCTCCAAACCCTACCAAGGTATTCTCAGTTACATGATGGGCTACAAACGAAAAGAAAGAAACGACGTACAAGGAAGCATTCCCTGTTGATGCAAGAATCTGTGCGTGATGGGTATAGGTTTCGGAAACGCGGTTGAGCCCGACGAATGCATATATGCAGCAAGATCATCCATCTTCGTATCAGGCTTGAACTCGAACTCGACCTCTTCGTCTTCTTTCCCTGGAGGATAGAAATCCTCAAAGTACGGGGCATCGAGGATTTTGGGGACAGTGAATCCATCTTCCCCGTTGGGTTGACCCAGAATTGCGAAAGCGGCACGTAAGACGAACGAGATCCCTTCCTCTTCCTTGCTAGTGCCGACCAAGACACCGGTAGGTTTCGTGCGGGAAAAGAGATGGGCGATCATTGGTGGGGAGTTACGTGGTGAGACCGGGAAGGGAATGTGTCCCGCACGGATGATACCAAAGATGAGAGTGGAGTAGGTTATTGTATCTGTATTGTATTCAATTAATCGTAAGAGGATAAATTGGCGTCCAAAGGAAAACATGATAGACATACCACGATTAGCTAGGATAGCAATGACCTTCTTTTCCTCCCCATTTCCATTTTCCTCTGAATCTACGAGACCTCTGACGATCTTTGCTGCCCTCCTCACGGCGTTCCCTGCTCTTCTCCATCCGATGGTCTTGAGTTCACCGGATTCGTTCGAGTTGGAGAGTGTACGATATACGAAGAGAGGGTGATTGGATGAATGTTCACGGTGATATTCGTATAATTGCCAGAGGTTGAGGGACTCGTCGAGAGGCGGAAGAGACCACGTAGATGAACCTTGGCCTTGTGGGGTCTTGTAATTCTTGTTCATCTTCAAGGTGAAGCGTGTGGGTGAATGCGAGGACGAGCCCTAATATAATTTCCAATCTCAATCCCCTTCGGTGTCACTTGTACATCACTGACAATAAGTTAAAGAAGGATCGACACGAGCACGTTGACAACGTGTGTAATCGAGATGTTGTTGCAATTGCTCTTGTGGAAATTTGATAGATTGCAAAACAAAAAAAAGGCGCCGATCTCTCTTGAATTTCAAGTTGAAGCGAAAAGGCACGAATGATGAAGCAGCTGAGACTGCTGAGTAAAGATTTTGAGTTACAAGCTGTTACAAGGGGTGATATGTACATACTTTGATATCTGTTATCCAATTACATGATTCATCTTGATGCTTGGATGCATGATGGTTCGGGACTCACAAAGCCGGCTATGCCAGATGTTGATGAGGCCTCGAAGCTTGAGATTTGGGCGGTACATGTCCTATGGACCTCAAGCCGCCGATGAGGGAAAATTGAAGTAGAAAGAAAGAGCGTGAAGTCGTTGTCAGTCAGGGTCGAGTTCGGTCATAGACCTACCCTAAACAAGACTTGTCTGCAGCGTTAAAATAATTGATTCATACATATTTTACATATACTTGTATCGACATCCCTAAGACACCGCCAACGTAACATTCCCAACTCCACGTTCAAACCTGACAACCCACGCACCCGCATCCACATCCAACCCACCAACAGGACTCAACACACCCACCCCACCCACACTCGCAGTCTGACTAACAACCAACCTCCCCACCACCGCACTCGCACCCCCACCAACACCAGGTACAATCCCAACCTCAACCATCTTCATACCCATATCAACCTTCACGAAATCAAACGCCCCAGCATCAAGAACAAGTAACGCTCCAAGCGGCGCAAGAAATACCCTCCTACGAACAGAATCTCTCACTGATACCTCCACCATATCACCATTCGAGCTCAATACGTTCCCGCCAAAAGCTTGCCAGCCAAAGTCAGGGTGATTGATGACGAATGTACCCATACCCATTGCGTGTCCTGAGAAATTAGGTCCATAGTCACCAGAGTACGCGTCCCATGCGAGTGTATCTGCGAAAGAGTGGAACGAAGCTGAGGCGAATCCTCCTTCGTCGACGTTCGAGAGTGGTCCGCTCAGTCCACCGAAACCTGCTCGGAGGAGGTAAAAGTCGGTTGGGGACGCTTCAAAGGCGAATATGAGAGGCAGAGCGTTAAGGCCTGAACCGTAGTGGTGAATCTGACGTTCAATTCGCATAAGTTTTCCACCGTAGATGTTGTCCCTTGACATGTAGTATAAGAAAGAGTGATACAAAAATGTAAGATATTCGAAAAGGCTCACCAGTACCGCCTCGCATTCCCATTATACCCCCAATGCGCAATAACAGGTTGATACGCAAGAATCGAATTGAGAGCATTAACAGCGGTCGTACTATCATTAAAGTACGTGCTCCACACATATACCCCCTCCTGTCCAGTTGAATCCCAAGCCATCTCCGAACCAAATCTACCTCAACAATCAATACATCATTTTTAAAAAAAACCCCAAACAACTCACGGAAACCTCTCCCCAGCCCAAACCTCCCACCTCTCCCTCATCCTTTCCTCAACAAGCGTCGCATTCACACTTAACCCCTCCCTCCTCAAATCATCCAACAAAAACCTGATAACTGTCTCTCCCATTAACCCATCATCCGCGAACCCCGCACTCGTTAGCGTCGACACCGTCAAGACTGCTTGATTGATGTACCACTCCCAATCATGTCCTGATTGCGTGAGGAGCGAGGGGTAGTTCCGTGCGACGCGGTAGAGCGCCCAGTACGCCGCTGTGACGTGTACATAGTCGTATGATCGGTCAGTTGCGTATGATTCAGGTTGAGTCCAGGACCACCAGTTTGTCCAGTCGATTGAGGTGGGGTAGGTGTAGTTTGGGACTAGAGATGGTTCGTAGTAGAATATTGACTGGGTGGAGGGATTAGAACCCCAGGTGAAGGGTGGGTGAAGTGAGGATATGACCGTACCTTTTTTACGGTTCCTGAGAATGGAATGGTAAGAGTCGGAAGACGTGAATGAAGGAATTCGGGGGGCCCTTACCGTTGGCGTTTTGAATTAGTCCCCACAGTGTCTCGTTGATGAATCTCTCCATCTTCGTGACCTCTTGCTGCTTAGGCTGCACGAACTGTTTCATTGAAGCAGCTAACCATGATCCTGCACCTGCTTCATCTTCAAGACCAGGAATCCAGGCTCTGTTTTGAAAGAAGACCGTGAATAGCCCATTCGTCATGAAATGAAATAAATATTCTTACCTCGGATCATTCAAAACAGGCGCATTCACCTCTCTATCATAACTAATCACACTCGGTGCTCTCCCAAATGGATCTTCCTCATCATCAAACCACGACTCCGTCGTCAAGAACTCTCCCAAATCACCTACAACCTCAGTTGCAGCCTTCGTGACAACATAGTTTACCGTCTGCAGCGTCCCATCATCATATAGAATCTCCACCCTCGACCGACCCCAAGTACGAGGAACAACATCATACCCCACCCAAGGCTCCGTTCGTGCATCCGAATTAGGCGTCAAAACCAACGCACCAGAAGGCGAAACAGTGATACCAGAAACACCTCGCCCATAATTAAGGAAAAGTTTCCCAGCTTGATCCATAGGTAAAATCGTCCCTGGAATCGTAACACCCAAAGGTCTCCCAGCATCCACAACACCATCCTCAATCTTCCTAATCTCCTCCGCAACTCTAAATTCCAACCCATACGTTCGTGTTTCGTTTGGTTGGAGGATCGTTGATGTTGGAGCGTTCCAAGGTTCAACGTTGGCCCATTCGTTTTGGGCGTATGCGAGGGTGTGGAATTGCCATTCGTAGAGACCTTCGAAAGTTTGGGATTGGTAGAATGGTGTTAGGATGGTTGATTCGGGGAGGAAACGCCAGCCTTCGAGAGGGGAGGTGGTGTTTTGGGCGGGAAGAACTATGAGGGGTGGGAGGGTACCGAGGAGTGGGGTTACCTGGACGTAGCTGGAGATGGGGTGAGTGAGGAGTTGAAAGAGGTAAGGAGGGAGGCTTACCCGGCATCTTGACCGATGTAGGGGTCGAAAAGACTACATAGGTTGTTTGTGTCTGTTGCAGTACGTCCGGTGAAAATCTTTGAGAGCGATATTAGTTCCTTTCGTTCGTTCGTGAGATGAAGAACGAACGAACGTTGTTAAATTCTAACGGTGCACCCAAAGCACCAATTTCTACTGCTTCCTCCTGGGTGTTGGTGACGTCGAAGAGTAGCTGGAGTACGCCGTCTTGACTGACAACCCATCGTCGTGTAATTTTCAATAACGAATTACTCGGGAGTGTGGGGCTCAAATTCGCAGCTGCGAATGTGGTGCCCTCGACTACTTCCGCGGTGACCTTTTCCCGACTCGTAGACGAATCTGCGTTGACCCAGGAACTCGAACCGACGGTTCGTGCTCTGAACGTGATGTCTCCCAGGTGATAGTTTCCGTTCTGAGCGCGATCTGACATCATGTCAGTTGGAATGAAGTTGAAGCTACCATTTAGGGTAGTGAGTGAGTACAGAGTTTGCGAGTCCTTGACAAGTTGAACAGAGAATGTTGAGGTGTTGAAGGTTAGGAAACCGTCGGAGAGGCCTAGGGTATCGTTTTGGCATAGGACGGGCACCGTGAAAAGTAGGAAAGCGCCTATGAGTAAATCGAATAACATCCTATTGAAGTCAATAAGTTGGAGTGAAACGGAGAAACGACTTTGAGAACGAACATTTCACGACGATAAATCCCTGTAACAATGAAATAAATCAGTTATCAGAGAGCACGATACATTCGACAGGAGATATATATACCTCCAAACCAAACTTCTCCCTCCGCTCGTCCATACGATCCTCAACCAAGGTGCTTCAAAGCACATGAGCCCCTACTCCCCCTGGAGCGTTCCTCGACTTCGCGATAGAGATTCGGCGTCACGGGTAACCCTCGCAACATGGAACTGATAATGAAAAGAACTTGGAAGCGGTCCGAGCGGTTTGTTTTCCGTTAGAGGGCCGAGATTCGAGAAAAGGTATTTTTGGGGATCAGGTGATGAGGTGATTAGATTCTCCGCCTTCATTCTATCTTTCAACGAAGATTCTCCGGGTTAGGTGAAGTTCTGTGATTTTAGAGAGCGTGAAGAGGCAAAGATGAAAGACGAGCGCTTGAGCCTTGTGGTCAAAGCTATTGTTTGGCTTTGTTAGATTGAAGGGCGTTTGAACAGGCGCGCCTCTAGAGTACTCAGTGTCGTTTAGAAACTTTAGATCCTTGTGGTAATTCTTTTTTGATTAAAGCAGATTGAAGCGGTGTACAACGTGAGTACTCTATATTCTAAATGATGCACGTTTCTGACTCTTTACTTCCCTCAGGAGGCCACAAGAGAACATGCCTACACAACGAGGCCGCGAGATAATGTCATTAGTCTTCAGTCAACGTATCACCTCCGAGTCATATGGACCTCGAAGCTTCGAAGCTTGAGCGCTCGAGCTTTTGCTTCCCTCAGAAATACTGTACACCCGAACATCCAGCTCTTATTCCCTTCGTCTTGTGGCCACTGAGAATACTGCAGTATGTTTTCTATGAACATTCAAGGCTGTAATGTATTGACGAGATTGATAGTTCTCGGCATGATGAATGTAGCGTGTAAGCCTCGACTATCTCTTCATTTCCCAGATGCACGGACACACTGCGTCGAAGAGCATCACTCAGGCGTGGGTTCGGTGCATTCGACGATAACTTAAGAGGGCCACTTTCATCTCCACCGATGTCCACCTCTCTCTCTCTCCTTTTCTACATCTCGTCAAACAACATCGCATCGGTTCTGTCATTTCGAACTTATACCACCTCGCTTATCTTATTACTAGAGCACAGCAACGATGAGCGGGACGCCTCCGACGAAGAGTTTGCGTAACCGTATGGGCACCATGGCCCGACGAAGCTCATCCGTGTTCAGTATAGGCAAAGACAAAGACAAAGACAAGGAAAAAGAACGTGGACGGTCGTCATCGCCTGCACGTTCTACATCCTCTGGCGGCGCACCATCTGCCTCTGGCTCCTCTACCCTCGCCAACATCTTCAAACCATCACCATCGAGAGCTCCATCTAGAGCTCCTTCCCTTACACCTTCGGAATCGAGCTCTGCGGGTGGTCATCCGTCAACGCCTGGCATTGACACATCCATCGTGACAGTGACCGCTACACCTTCGATTAGTTCTCAGGATCATCATATTAGTCCGATCTCTGAGTCTCCATTGAAGGAGGCTGCGGCTACTGAGGATGACGTTAGAGGACCTGCGCATGGGAAGTCGCCGTTGGGACAGGAAGTTATGGTGTCACCCCAGGCGATGGTGCTTGCGGTTTCGGAGAATTCGAATGAGGGAAGGAAGGACGAGGGAGTGAAAGAGGGGTCGGGTGAACCTGTGGTGTTCACGGCCGAGCCGGAGGAGATGAAGGAGAAGGAGGGAAAGGAGTCTCTACCGATGGAAAAAGAGGATAAGGGGAAGAACACTGAAGGTGTGATCCAGGAACAACCGCAGCAACAGGGACAAATTCTCGATTCAGTAGAACAACCACAACTCGTCGCATCGCCTGCTGGAAGCATAGAATTACTACCCGCTTTTGAGTCCACCTCTGCCCCTTCGTACTTCGACCTCATAGCCCCACCGAAAATCGAACCGTTCACTGGTTCCGAGTCGTTGAAGAAGGCTATTCTGGCTAATACTATTGGTGGACCTGCCGAAGAAGAAGAGGAGTTGAACGGGATTGGGAATGGTGATACCATGTCGAAGGAAACCACGCCGAGACCTCTGTTGCATGAGAAGGTTGTGAAGAATACTGGTCTCCCCTCTGCTGTCATGGATACACCTGAACCAATGGAACCGGTGCCACCAGTGCAGGTCGTCGAGGTGTCGGCTGAATCGAAACCTGAATCGAAATCTCAGACTATCGTTGCTACAGGTATGAGTGTCCCTCGTGAAATGGCAAACGATCAGTTGTCGATGCCTGTACCTCAACCTGCCGCCGTCGCACGGCCAATGCAGGTCGCCGAAGTACCACCTAAATCAACTGAACTCCAACTTCAAGCTATGAATGCTCCACAGTCGATGCCTATCCCTCAAAGTGTCGTCGTCAACGAGCAAAGTGGTGGTGGTGTAGGATCTGGGGGTGATGTACCAGCGCTGGCAACGCAGCCTGTTACGATTCCTTCATATGTGGTGGAGTCTCCGCAAGGGGTTTGGGGTAGTTCGAAGCAGAAAGAGGTGGATGGTAGTCAGAGTAATGCGAAGCGGAGGGATGAGGAAGTTAATGAAGCTGGAATCGGAGAACCGCGGTATGTCGTCTTCGTCGTTTTGTGTTATTTTCGTGACCTAATGAATGTTCGCAAAGCCGGTTAGAGAATCCGTTTGCGGACCCTACACCTTCGCAAGCTCCGACTATCTCGACGATGCCTGAGTGAGTTTGTTGTTAGAGCTTGTATGTGTTTTATTGATGATGTTCGTGTAGACCTGCGTATACTAGTCAAACCGAGCAGTTCTTGGGGGGACCACCTGAAGAACCACAAGTCGTCGTTATGCCTTTGCCGCCGCTGCAAGAAGTTGTCTCTGGGAGGCAAGTTGCGTTCGTTGACTGTTGTTGTTCGTACACTCACTTTTGCGTAAAGCAAGCCGATTCGTACTGTCTCTTCCGTTAGCGAGAATCTATCACGAGCGTACTATCAACATGAAATTGAGTACGTTGTTGTTCACATTCGACTCAATGTTTAATTAAATGAACTTGACAGCGAGACAAGGCCACTACTTCGCCCTGACGACCCAGCAAGTGTACGGTCGTATCTTCAACAACCCAGCACGTCACACCAACACGTCGATTCCCGTCAACTTCACCACATCAATGTTTCCTCTGACTCTGGTTTTCTGCCGAGCGACTCCTCCGCACCTGTTCCTTGGCCTCAAATGAAGTCGAGTGCTCAATCAACGACGCCTCGTCTTCATCGCCTCGGATGGATCGAATATTCACTTCCGGATGCGACGGTGTATTATGTCCATCCTACGTTACGAGTTACGACCGACATTGATCTGCGAAGTATTAAGAGACTTGATGGTGTGACGAGGTACTTGGATCATCGGGGTGATGATGAGGGGAGAGGGAGTTCATCGGGGTATGAGACGTGGTTGAGGGATATCAGTGAGCGGACAGGTAGTGTGAAAGGAAAGAAGAGTAAGAGGTCGTCGGGGTCCGGGATGGATGCGGGTCCGTTTAGGTTTAGGGTTGATCATAAGAGGCGTATTGTGACGATTGATTCTGCCTGGGATTCTCGTGGAGATGGGAGGAGGAATAAGGTGGAACCTTTGGATGATGGTCTGTGCCTTGTGTTTATGTTCTTGTGATGTGCTTGAATCCTGACTTTCTTTGGTTTTTGTATAGCGCTGGATATGGAATATCGATACTGGTCATTTATGGAAGGTCATCCAGCTCATACGGCTTTACCTTCTAATGCTCGTGTTGACGCGATGGACGTGTTGACTTGGGCATGGTCTGGTATGTTTTTAACACTGTGAACTACGTGTCGTGTTGACGTTGTTTTGTTTTGTTTTCTCAAGATCGTTTGCTTCACTCGCAACGAGCTCCATCTCCATTTACACCGGAAGAGTGTCAAGAACTTATGGGCGTCCTACGTTCGTTTGGAGGTGAGGTTCCATATCGTACCCCCTTGTGTGTGCTTTTGCTGAAGCTTAGCCTGAAGATAACCCCGGAGAATCTGGTTTACAGAATGTTGTCCATACTCGTATCGTCGCTCGAATTATGATGCGTGTTGGTACGTTTTTCATCATTTCAACTTCTTGCTGCTGCTCATATTTCGCAAGCTCAATGGCGCCAAACCCATTTCCGCCCTCACAAGCCGCTCCCGCAAGATGTCAGTAACAGGAGGGTGGTGAATCATCCGCAGCAATCGTCCAAGTTTGGCCGACTCGTCATGGACCTTTGCATCTCCACGTTCTTGTTAGGAATACCGTATCTGTTCCTGACACGCAATTATTCCCGTCACCTTGACGAAGAGAGCGGGTCGTTGAATGTGCACAGTGCGGGTCCGATGCTCATGGTTGGGGCGTGCTTGGTGGTGGTACGTCCGAGTTTTCTCCATCTCACTTGTACTTGCTAACGAATGAATGTACTTGTTCAGGCTGCAGTCGTCTTGAGCGCCTCCGTGACTTTCCTTTCGCTACCAGGCTTGGACAGTCCAGGGCGCGTTTCTGGTCTCATCTCAGTTCTTCTCGCCACATTTTCGATGATCTTTTCCGTTGTGGCTTTATTCCGATACAAGGCCGATATGGAACTAGAACATCTATCTTCGACTCTGGTAGGGCCGGGACGATTCAGCGGGGAAGGAGTTATGCTCCATTCTCTTTCGGTATTCCAATTTTTTATTGTTCTCTCCACATTATCTAATAAAACCCTCTCGTCATGCAGGGACGCATCGTCGTATTCTCTCTGCCGCTTGTATTGTTGATATACTCTGTGATTAGCTTTATCACGGGTATTGTTTTGTATTCCTTCCTCGGCGTATCAGAAACGAAGGTCGGGGTTCTTCAACGTCATTTTGAAGAGTATACGAGATGGACTGTGGTCGGGGTGCTGGGTGGACTGGGAGGGATGCTGGTTACCTCCATGCTGCTTCTGCGTAGATGATCGCATCAGGTGTGTAGTAATGAGATTTATTTATAAAATGTGTCCGCCCTTCAATTGTACTTCTAATTAAGAAGAATTATGCCCATCCTCTTTCCGTTGTTTTGGTGGTTTATTTTCATCTCTATTTTCTCTGCAGGCTCCTGCAGGACGTCCTTCAAAGTTTTAATTGGGAACTAAGTAATACATGAATTGCCAGCTGGCAGTAGAGTCAACTCAACCTTCACACCGTCTCCACTTGCGGCTCGATGGACAGGCTAATTTGTGCGGGTGTACACATGCTTTTAAACTATGTAAGCGGGGTTTTGTGACGGTGGATGAAGCAGCCGTAGCAACACATCTGGACCTGTCCTAGACCGCCCCAATGAGATCTCGCCAGGAGAGACAACGGAGAGTGTAGGAATAGCGTTGACACTGAGCAGTGAGAAATGCTGTCCGAATCTGTAGGGCGATCTTATGTGACGAGATAGGTAAACTCCGTATCTCGGCGTCTTTGAGATGTATGATCTTGGCGTACAAAGAGTCAGGGAGCAACATGAGAGTCGGGCGACCCGAATTTTTTCGTCCCTTTCCTCTTGTATTGATATTTCGCTTGCCACGCGCGTGAAGGTGGCAACGTTGAACATTGAATATTTGAATGTTCAAACGTTGAGCTAATGGTGAAGTTAGACGATGTCTTCGGTTGGAACTGCAGTTGCGCGGGCAGAGTTTCACGAACATACAAGCTTCCGGCTGAACGGGGATCTCGCCGGCTCAAAATTCCGGTGTATGTTCCGAAACACAGGATAATACTTGGGCGCCTGGGCGCTAATATGAGCGCTACCGGCGCTTCAGTTCCAATTCTGCAAAGATCCCCGTTAGTCGCCTTCAGGTCGCCTCTGCTCTCGTTGGTCTGACAGGTGCATGTCTTTCTTGAACTCTCGAAGAATGAATGGTTTCCATCATAGTCGGCATTGGAATGACGTTCGATTCTCGAAGTCGGGTGGAGGCAGGGTGGAGGCACGTCGTGCGACACCTGAGATCTCGGCTAAAGATACCTTTTTGTTTTCTGACACAAGGCAAAGTGAGATATTTCCGTCCACTTATGGTGATATTCCATCATGAGGTTCCTGTGAATGTTGCGAATTCGACGACAGCTGCGCGCACAAGATGTACTTACATCACCTCCACTACGCATCGAGTCTGCCTGAACGTTGAAAGTCGAGCCTTTGAATGCTGTTCCATCATGCTGCTGCGAGTATCCGTAGTTACGTTACCGAGTGAATATACCCGAGTTCAAAATCACCGACCGCTTGAACAGTGGATGCATCTGAAGCAAATCTCAGCCACACAAATGTGATAAGTGAAATATACCTTTCAACGGTAAGGGTCGAGATTACTGTGTTTCAGCCGGTGCTTGATGAGCTTTGTATCACGCCATCGGAAAGTTATCGAGTCATGTCGGACGCAGAGAACTTGTGCGTTGTAGCTAACTAGTATTCCACGCTGCTTCACAGACTATCCCTTTTGAGACTTCAATATTGACCTGAAGCATTGAAGGCGTTCGTGTGACAATTTCTCAAACATATCCTTGGAGAGAATCTGGGAGAACCACAACAGAAAGAACAATAAGCTATCAGAGGCAAACATGAGTCATTATCCCGTTCAGTTGAACTCGTGGCCACATATATTGCTGTATTGGCGGCAAGCTGCAAAAAAGATTATGTTGCATAAATCCAGCTGGCAGATACCGAATATATCGGACGCTCAAGGACTTTGCGGTTACCCTAAGCGCATCATCCCCCTTTTAGACGCGCGGCGTTTTTTCAGTTGACAATAAGACTTCACATACGAGTTTGGATGCTTGGTGGCATTTGATCGCAACAGATTATCGCATTCTAATCATGAAGGATTTAAAAAACGGTCAGAATAATGCAGCTTCTACTATTGAATCACGTCTCACCCTTCACAGAGTACGAAGGTATTCTCCAATCCAGCGCAGGACTTTTAATAGGAGAGACCTGCCGTTGAACATCTGGCCGCGGTGAACCGAGGATTTCACTTGAAACGATATACTCCGTGTCAAATTGACTTTAACCGCTGCTGACAATAAGTAAGCGAGCGGGATCCCAGAGCTCTCGCCACTCAGGCCTCAAGCTTTGTCCCTCGTGGATGGCCACATATTCCGGCAGTATTGATCTTGTTTCGTGCAAGTCTATAAGAGTTTTTGATTTCATTTTCCGGTGGCCCTGAAAGTACCGTAAGAGTTCGTGGCTATTTATATGAAAGGAGTTTGGAAAGACGCACCTCGAGCTTCCTTCCCTCTTTGTTGTGCCTTCCCAATTTTGCTTCTTACCTTAACTCTTCGACCTTCATTCATCCTGTATCTGTAATATTTGCTCCATTATGCTTTCACGATCCTCGACGTCAATGCCATCGACCTCCCATCTTCCGACACATCCTCTCTTCCACACGACGGGACCGCACGCGTATTCGAAATTAAGCTGCTCTGAACAAGCTCAGTTGTCGTATGAACGTGCAAAAGCTATTGGAACGTCCTACAGTGCGTATTCCGATTCTCTCATTGCTGCTTCGCTATGAGTTCGACCGATGCTGATCCAGTTCAATAGACCTTACCCCGCACGATATCCAAACCCTTTCCCCAAAATTCTGGGCGTTCAACCAAGATTATGCCCTTCTTCTTGATCGCGCATCCACGACTCTTCTTACCATCCAATACAACTTGGTCGTCGGAACTCTCACACAATATATGAATCGCCGACTTGATTTGCTCCCTCTGATAGATGATCTCCTACGATATAAGAAGATGTGAGTAAGATTCAAAATAACAAAAAGCACACGACTGACGAATCATTCTTAGTGGACAATACTGTCTAACTGAAATGAATCATGGTTTAGATGCCGAGAATCTTGAGACTACGGCGACACTCCTTCCGAATGGCGAGTTCATGTTGAATACGCCGACTCCTGGAGCAGCAAAGTAAGTCAGGAGGTCATCCGTAATTATACCGTACTTACTCCGTCTTGGAGATTTATGCCACCCACCGCTCCCGCGGGTATACCGTGTGTAGCCATCGTGATGGCTCGCCTCATCGTTAACGATAACTTTCACGGGGTTCGTCCGTTCATAGTGAACTTGAACGATGGAGAACGAATGTATGCGGGAGTCACGGCGAGGTAAGTTGATCTGTAACCAGAGCTCGAATTCATGCTGATTGCGTTTTGAACATAACAGGAGACTTCCTTACCGTGGAGGCACAAACCCAGTCAACCATTCTATAACATCATTCAAGAACGTCCGCTTGCCTGCAACTTCCCTCCTTGGCCCGCTAGAGAGGTCGTACTCACTTCGTTCAGATTTCGCTTTCGCAATAAATCGCGTCGCAGTCGGAACCATGGCGTTGAGCCTGTTCGGAGGCATAGCAATGGATCTGTATAGCGCTATTGGTTTCCTTTACAGCTCACGACGCGTCATCCACTCACCTAACAATCCTGGACGATTAACCCCGATCATTAGCTTCCGAACACAACAAATTCCGATCCTGACTTGCGTTGCGCAGGCGTACGTGCTGAAAGCGTTCTTCCGCTGGGCATGTTCCAAATTCTCCGATACGAAGCTCGACATGCGGGTCCGGCAAGGAATCGCTGCTTGTGCGAAGACCATTTCTATTCAACATTCTCAGGCTGCGGCTATGTCGATTTCTGAAAGATGCGGTGCCCAAGGATTATTCGCGCACAATCAGTTTACAACGATGCATGTGAGTCAGTTCACATACTTTTGTCTTTGGGGCAGGAATCCTAATCGTCTGTGGAACAGGCCGAAGTGCGTGGTATCGCTATCGCTGAAGGTGACATCCTTGGACTATCGATTCGTAAGTACTTCTGCGCATCAACGCGTGAAGGAAACATAACTTACAATTTCGCAGGGCTCGCGAACGAGCTGTTGCTAGGTCGATATGCACTCCCTTCGTCGCCAGATCCGAGTAGCAATCTCGCTCGTCACGAACAATCTCTTCTTTCCTCCTGCCGAACAATCCTTCAGCGAGCACCACATCATCGTTCTAACGCCGCAAACCGTCTTATTCTGCCCAAGTGCCAGCCTATTGTTGAAGCTATTGGTCATCGCATGGCTTACGATGCTGCCATCTCCGAGGGAGTCATGCCTTGCCTCGTTTCGCTTTACGAAGCGAGTGTCATGAAGCTTGATCCCGCATGGTACTCTGAAGTCGCTGGAATTTCGATGCAGATGCAAGAAGACTTGGAAAATAAAGCTCTAGACGCCGTACTACCCCATCTAGGGATGCTCGTGGAGAAAACGGGGGTAAAACCATACGTGAGCGCACCTATTGTCTCCGGAGGCAGTTGGGATGCCTTCGTCGCCGAGATGGAAATCTGCGATCGTATGTCAGATCCTGTTCTTGACGATTCACATCTCCACGAGCAGGTGGAGATGAGGGAAATTCGGGCACGCCTATAGTTACGCTTCAAGGTCCGAAAAAACAATAACTTAGCCTAATACCCACACATCCGGCAAC
>JH814940.1:3137-45423 GCA_000296255.1 Omphalotus olearius VT 653.13
CCGCGCGCTCTCCTTCAACTCGGACATATACAACGCCTTCGCAGGAATAGCAAAGGAAATTACTATTAAATTGAAGACTGATCTATGCCATGGTATTCCAACAGCCTACTTCGACTGGTTCCTCCTTTGGGGCCCACTCGCTGACCAAGTCCGGCGG
This sequence comes from Omphalotus olearius VT 653.13, assembly GCA_000296255.1. Lineage (NCBI taxonomy): Eukaryota > Fungi > Basidiomycota > Agaricomycetes > Agaricales > Omphalotaceae > Omphalotus > Omphalotus olearius. The sequence continues at coordinate 3,295 of JH814940.1, forward strand.
CCTAATGTTCCAAGCTGGTCTTGGGCCGGCTGGGAAGGAGGATCATTTCCACGAATGTGGGACTGGTATAACCGCAGTATCCGCTGTATCCAGGCGGCGATCCAGAAGAGGACATGGGTCATCTGGTATCATCGGCTCAACCACGACTCGAGCAATTGTATCCTTGTCCATGACCATGATCCGGAATCTTCAATGTCTTTAGCATTTGAAAAGAAGCGAAGATTTGGAAATCTTGATTGTTCGCGCACAAAGCCAACTTTGAAGACTTTAGAGAAAAGCACGCCCAAATATGAGGTTGATATACTGTCGAAGCAGCCTGGGTCTGGGTTCTTGCAGTTTTGGACAGTCGCGTTGACGCTACGACTTGATACCCCAACAAGTCAAGCAGAGGACTTTGGCCTGAAGCATACAAGGCGTAGACTAGGTATTTTTGGCAAAGGTGGTCATGAGCTAGGGACCATCTCCGTTCCGAACACCTGGGTTGAGAAGAATGTGATTCCGTTGGAGAGAGAATTCATCCTTCTTTGCGAGGGCAGGGATGCGAGGGCAGAGCGTGGAAGGCATGACGATGAGGAGGGTTGGAGATATATGACAATGCTCATCAAATGGCATGAGGGATATGCGGAACGTGTAGCACTTGGGTCTATTGGGAAGAACGACTTGAAGGAGGCACTTGGTGATGGAGCTGTGTGGAAGGAAATCATTTTGGGATGACAAAGTCACGTAAAGTTGAGAGCTGGTTCAATGCGGTCCTTTACGACATCATCATTCAAGAATTAACTTGTATTCCCTAGGCCGTATGATAGTTCAATTGAGTATTTGCCACATTCATTCCAAAATATGTAGAAGCGTACCTTGTTCAGCCTCTCGCTATTACAAGCTCACAGTTCTCCCAGTCCCACAAGGCGTAGATACCACTCCAAAAGCGATAACTAAGAGTGGTATACACGCTTTCATCGCCCCCATTGGTAGCAAAGGAGGAGCGAACGCTTAGTCAACATGTACCATTTCGTGATATCCCGCGGCGTATAAAAGGGCCAAGTAAAGCTTGAGGCGTCGACGAAACTTGGATGAAGACTGAGGCGATGACATATCTTCACCTCGGCGGGCCAATAATGATTTTTTGACGACAGTGTGTACAGTGCGTCCATGTTTCCCAGTCCAGCTGATTTTTGCAGGAGAGCAGCTACTTTCCACCTCTACTTCGTTTTCTTTTGCAGTACGCTCATGTCATGACAGAATGCTTCCGACGAGCCATCATCCTTGAGTAAGAGAAGGTTGTTGTACGAGAATTGACTTGGGTATGAAGGTGTACTGTCATCGTAGACGCTTCTTGAAGCAAACATGGCCTTGGTGAGGTAGCATCTTTCTAACCAATGAGAATCGATTTAATGCTTGCATGTGCGTGAAAACCAAAGATACTGAACCAGGCTCACGGTATTCATTGTAAAAACTCCCGGGTTCTGACCTGAATCGACGCGTCTTTCTCGCTTCGACGACGCCTTGAGATATTCACCTGCTTTTTGGGACGCCAGTGGAGCTTCTTCGTATTCCTTTAGCTTTACAAGGACTTGATTGGTTTAAGAGGTCACACGACAGAAGAAAGGACTTTTTGACTGTAGTCTGTGTTGCATAGCAGAATCATGACTGAAAGGAACGAGAATGCTATGTTTTCAAGCAAAGAGCGCAGCCTGCGCAGGGGGACAGTAAACCACACGGCATCGGCGCCGGTCGGTGCAAATTCTGGCCGACTCCTTCCATTTATGTTCAGCCTCGTGGCCGATCTAAGCAGATAATTATTCCGGTCAATCGTAACGCGTAAACGTTTCCTCGACGCACCGTCCTTGAGGCTGCCTTGAAGCTTCTACAGCTACTCCTATCATCGACGATTATCCTTTTCTCTTTTCTTTCTGCTTATTACTGTGATGAACCCAAATAACGGTGGAAAAGCAAATTACAACGGTGCTCCTCCCAAGTGTGTTGTTTATCTCTTTGTCATTTCACGATTCTGTAACCGTGTATCGCCTCTAGATATCTCAACGATTTCAGTAAAGCCCTAGCTGGAGAAGTTCGCATACTTTTAGCAGAAGTAGGAAAGCTCAGAGATGAACGACGGCAACTGCAATAGTACGTTATTGCTCGTTTTTGTTTATCACTTTGATCCCTGATGTTGCCACTTCAATTTCGATTATCTCCAGCGAAATTGCGGAGCTCATGAGCGTCAAATCGAAACATGGTGCAGGTGGTGAATATTCTCCGGAGTGGACTCCAAAGGTACAGCAGTATCTGCTATAACGAAGCCGAACGAGCTAGTCTCATCTCATCACCTTCGGTCAGATTGAACCACCTCCACCTGGTCCTGAAGCTATGGCTATTGCAGCCCCACCTCCACCTGAAGAGCCTTCGGCACCTGCTCGTCCAGCTTGGCGTACGGTACACAGACGCGCAGAGCGCAGAGAGAAGTCGCTTGGAAAGATTGCACCGCCTCCACCACCGTCTCCGTCTCTTGTTCCACCCCTCGAACCACCTCGACCAAATATGCCTGCTTGGGCGCAGTGGCGGCGTACGTCTACTTTGAAACTTTAATGGGCAGAACATCCGTGCTGAAAAAGCCTTCTTCAATCACAGCCAATCCGTTAATGTCGCCCGCTCCTGTTCGTGCTACAGCTGCATCTCCTCTACCAAGTTCTCCAGCACCACCTTCTAGGAGCGGTCTTTTCGGTGAGCCGTCGCCCCCACCTGCTCAGTGAACGACTCACTCAAAAAATATCCCCAAGGTCCTCCCACACCCCCGCCTAAGTAAATATGGCCGACCATCTCGCGGTATACTCTCTCCACGAAAGGGGTCACGAAGGCAGCACGCTTTGAGCGTGGTTGGTTGTAAAAGCAACGACAGAAGAAATTGGAAGAGTTGTACGATTTTTTATATGCCAGTGCTTTCTTTTGTATCATCAATTCTTTCTTGATTACTATTCCCGAAAGCCATGACTCATTAGCTAACCTTCGACATATTTAATAGAATGGATATTTTGTTTTCGCGATTGGGAGTAAGCTGCAGCTGGCGAATTGTCAAGCGGTACTGGACTGGAGGATGTGCTCGCAGTTTGATTGAATGTTTTATCGTTCGCTCTCATTCGATTTTTTCTTTCGAAGGTTTGTCTTTTTGTGATGTTGCTCAGGCTGATCGATCCCGTTTGCTTACGGCTTGTTTCCCATTCGAAACTCTATGAACTGGACCGAGCACCCAATGAGCGCCGTTCGGATAACTTCGGATTCTGGCATGTACGTTCTCTCCCCGGGAATATCAGGATAGCCGTTCGGCATACCATCGATTTTTACGTGGAATGCAAGGTGTATTGGCTCCGAAGGCAACATCGATACCGTTTTAATGCACGCCGAATTGTCACTCAGTGAGGTTTGAACGAGAACGTTGTTGCCACATGTTCCTCTCAGAAGCTTATCTCGAACGCCGAGGCTGATGATGAAGAGCTTCTTTCCTACACTTTTAAAGGCTCATTTTGTTTTGCTCTTCAGAGTTGGCTTCAGAACAAGCAATGCAACAGAGTTGGCCTCAAGTATTCCTATTCCTCCCCCGCAGGAAATTCCGCACTTTTTTTTCCGTTCAGATGAACAAAGCCGCTTGAATTATCCATTCAAAATACTAGGCTAGGCGTTGAGCATCGTGGGTCACTGTCAAGACTTCTATTCCTAACCCACTGATGAAGTCAGTGGAATCAAAAGCGTATAAAAGACTCTTCTGAGTGTTCATCGGAGGTCAAGCGATTCATCGCTACATTTGACTTCACTTCAACTTAAACACTCTCACCATCATGTTCCAGTTCAGTACCAAGCTCGTTATTCTCTCTGTCTACACCGCCTTGTTAGTGCTCACGCGCGCTTATTCTCTCTTTTCACCGTATTATGTAATTTGCGCTACTTAACTATCTTTTTGTCCCACCACCGTCACCTTCGGTACAAATGAGGAGTTTTTCAGATTCGATCCGTAAACATACGAGCTTCGAGTCAATTTACTAGCAAGACAAGAAAACAAGGATCTTCAAACTATTCTGCATTCACCCCTCCATATTTAATTCTGAAGAGCCGGAATGTCAAACTCAAGTTCCGACCCAACCTGAGGACCCCAAGATTCCCCATCCCTCGCATGCAACCTCATCTTCCCAGAATCAGTGAAATGGACGTCGAAATCCCTACTACCTCCAACTGTAATCTTTCGCCACCCCTCTTCGATACCTCCAGAGACAATCAAATGCCAGTCATTATCGTCTTCTAGGTAAATCGTAGCGTTTCGACCGTAAACGCTCGTTACGGTTATCTCGGTACAGCTGCTGCCTTGATCCAACCAGCGTCCAAAGTGGATTTCACCGAGTGCTTTTGGGGGTATGAAACACATCGCGTGGTTATCTCTGTGGTTGCGGGCAGTTATGGATAGGTCTCGTCTGTCGGGGGCGTATATGGTTTGCAAGTTGAGTACCATCTCTGTGAAAGGGCTGAACTTGGAAAGGTCGTTAGTGATATCAATGTCTTGAGAATGAAAGCTTTGAAGTACCTCGAGTTGTTTCTAGCGATAAGTCAGTGCTGAACGCTGTCGTCAGCTCAGATTACCAGTTTTATACTAGAAGAACGTTCTTCCTGTCTGTCTGATATACACATGATAGCATTTTGGAATGCTAGGCTAACATTGATACTGAATGCATGAGAATCAACTTTTGACTGCAGACTCACAGATTTGAATTACCGATCTACATGAGGCGGCGAAAGAATTACCCGATTTCTCACAGAGTACCAGGAGTTGGCACGGTACTGGTAATCAGCCAGTTGTTGAAAGCGAGGCTCATATCTCCTTCTTTCGTTCCTTCCATGATGGTTTTTGACACGAGAAATTGAAGCTAAAGCGCTAATGCGTGAAACATGTTGTATATAGCTTTTTAAGTACCTAGCTTCTCGCACTGAAGCAATGTGTGGAAAATTCTAATATCGGACCTCACAACATAGCCAATGATAACATAGATTTCGCGCGTTGTCTGCGGTACTGTTATTAGCGATGATACCAGAATCATTGAATTGGGTTCCGCCTCGCAGTACAGTGACCAAAACAGCACCTCAGAAGGATTGGAGTGGGTCTGATCACATTCATCGAAGGTGAACTGAACGAGAGATGGTCGATGCTGTAGAGAATCTGACGTTCTGGCTCGTCTTATGCTGTGAAAGGATAACTCATCATGTTGCTGAATTGAGCCGCCGAGAGTTTCGAGGTAGACTGGGGAATGTGAATGAATACTCGGAACCGGAATAGTACATGAAGCTCATCTCAAAGTGGTGAATGAGACCGCTCCTTGCTCTTAGTGATAGCTGTCATATGTGACTAGGAGAGGTTCTAAGAAATAGAATTACTAACTCAACACTGGGAAACATAAGACAAGACTGTACCACGTACGCAACAGCTTGAATGGATGACCTAGAATAATATCTGGAAAAAGTTGTTATGTTCAGCTTCTTGAAGTGTGCCAGTGGGAAACAGGGCCAGCGCCCTCGAAGAAATGTATGTCAGATATCATGGGCCCAGATCATCATTCATACATTCGTAAACTTACTTTGCCATTCGAAATGTGACAAATCGTCGGAGTTTTCATGATGTTCGGATAGTATCAGCACAGTCGGTATAAGAAGTTTGATACTTACTTTCCGCACTTGACCATCGAGGGTCTGAGCAAAGCAAACGAAACAGTCAGTACAACTCATTTTCGTGATGACAATAACCTAACCGCACCACCATGATGACACAGACTCGACGAACCACCATGGGCAATCTAGAGTTCTGTCTTGTATCTGCGGGGCTAGGAAGCATATTTGTGCTAGTGAGTAGTCACAAGTTCTGAATAAAAGATGCTCACCCTGACGATCGACTAGGCAAGCGCAGTTGGAGGCAATGACGAATCAGACGGCCCCAACGATGTTAAAAACATGAAAGACACAACTCAATGTGCTAGCGAGATAAACAAGAAAGTGACCAGATTCATCAAGGACATGCACAAAGGCTTCGCATGCGAAGGAGTGACCAAGGACATGATCGAGTTTGCACAGGATCAAATGAAATCCGTATTCGAAAATTTTGCGGAGGCAAACAAGAGAGGTACCGTCATGTGTACACTGGTATTCGAGAAGCTAGTCCTCGACGGTACGAGCCGATGGGTGAAGGAGTGTCAAATGTCTGTCGAGATCGATGCAGACGAAGCTAATACCAAACTCAATCAGAACGGGCACCTTGGGTGCGAAGTCAGGGTTGCTAATAAGAACAAGTGTACGGGTAAGAGTAGGGATGATTGGGAGGCGGGGAACAAGGAATTCAAGATGCATGCGTACTTGAGGGATAACCAGAATCCACCTCATTATCGGCATGAAACCGGGGGTGCTGATCCTCGGACAGATCAGCAGACTGATGTCACCCACAGGCAACCCGGGAAGGACTTGCGTGTCACGTACAGATGTACTACGTCGACTTATGGATACAGTGCTTGAGGACATGTAGTGGTAGTCACTGTCTTGAATTATTGGTTACATGGCGAATGTGCCTTTGGGTCATTGACTGAAACTTCTAGATAGCCTTGAACAAACCAACTGTACGTCCCGATGTTCGTCGAACTGCAGAATAGGTCGCTGAGTGGATTCTGGAAGGACGAGTTGATGGTCAGAGGTTGAAAATGAACCGGCAGGCAATAGCCAGATTCCTTCCGTAAAATTATGTTTTCGCCGACCATGACTCGAGCTGACATGAGCGCTCATCAGTATCACCGTCAGCGAGCGCTTGAACGTGAGTCAAGAGGAAGAAAGTTTGTCTCGTGGCAATCCAAGTTGGTGTTTTGCCTTTGGCTTTCAAGTCTGACGACACGAAAGAGCCGATATGTCTATCTTCGCCAAGACGACTTTCGACACGACAATATACGCAGCATGTAGACCAACATACCCGAAATCTCTCTTCGAGCTTATCTTCAACTACCACAGAGACGGGCCGACATCTTTGCCTTTGCGTGGCAGGACCATAGAACCACCGACGGCCACCAAGGGGCCAATGTGGGATGTTGCTGTGGATTTGGGATGCGGAACAGGTATGTTTGTCGTTCATCCGGCGTACTAGTACTAGTAGGTGAATTTCTGACTTTTTAAATCACTGTCAAGGCCAAGCGACGACTGAGCTGCTTCCTTTCAAACGCATTATCGGTGTCGAGCCTAGTTCTGGTATGATTGGGCAAGCTAGGAAATACGTTCAAGAACGTTTTGGAAAACCTTCGTCTGCGACTCTGATAGGTGCGTGTGCGCTGTGTTCGAGCGGTTTCAACGATGTACACCCCTCATCGATCCCCCGCTGACTCGGACTTTTTCACTCTCTTAATTTGGCAGTTTGACTCAACTTTTGCTGTTGTTTTCCCTTCTTTTTTCCCATAACAGACGATGCCGGTTCTTCTCGGTTCGAATTCGTACAATCGCCGGCTGAGGAGCTGGGGTTCTTAGAGAATGATAGTGTGGACTTGATTATTGCTGGTGAGTGTCCTACTCTTTTTCTACAAAACATTTGCCCTGACTGTCATTGATAACAGCGCAAGCTGCTCACTGGTTCGACTGGGGTAAGCTATGGCCTGAACTCGGGAGAGTTCTTCGTTCGAATGGGACGGTAGCGTTCTGGGTACGCTTTCTTTTTATTTATTTATCTCTCCTGTTGTTTCGTCTCAACGTGCTCATCCCATATACTGACTTCTTCCTTGTTTGAAAAACATAGGTCTACTCAGAACTCCGACTACCCCGCTACCCAACTCTAACACCTGTCATAACCGACTTCCTCCAAGGAACATCCCTCGACGAATCCCTTGGTCCGTACTGGCAAAGACCAGGTCGTACGATTCTCGAGCGTCATCTCGTAGATGTCCCCGAGCCTGCAAATGTCAAAGGCTCAGAAGGGGTTTTTGTAGGTGACAGTACGGACAGGGTTTATTTCGCTGGTAAGTGGAGTTTCATATATCACTACGAAAAGTCACGAGGTATTGACACCTTACTATTCTCTCTCTCTCTCTCCTCCCTTTTCCCCTCTACCTCATGAACAATCAACCCAGGTTCATACCACCCCACGCTCCCAGCTTCACAAACCCTCCCTGTCATTCTCAACACCCAAACGACATGGAACGGTCTCATGGGGTACCTCCAGACGTTCAGCTCGCTACATACGTACCTCGAGAAACACCCGGGTGACGCAGAGAGAGAGGAAGGGAATATTGCGGAACGATTTTGGAAGAGTTTGAAGGAGAGTGCTGAGCAATTGGAGGGGAATGGGGTAGGGTTGAAGGGGGAAGATGCTTTGTTGGTTGAGTGGCCGGTGGCGTTGGTATTGGCGAAGAAAAAGTAAGGGATTATCGAGATTATCTTGGGTAGTGTAAAGTTGAGAGTATGAATCATACGATGTTTTCTGTATACAGCATGCACTATATGTTTTCCTCCTCCCTGGACATAGCGCTGTGCCTTGAAGCTGCATCATGAGGCTCAGCCTGAGGTTTGTTGCTTCCACGCGAACAGCTGCAGCACCAGTCATTATCTCGTCAAACGTCGTTGATAAAATACGAATACAGTATACACCAAACTTTTTCATTCACACGTTGTGCTTCCTTACTCTTACTTCAACAACCATGTTCACAGACCACAGACAAACTCATCCGACGAGTCAATCCAAAACGCATGGACAGTAAAGAAGAGCTCAAGAAGAAGGGGTACGTGCACTTTTTCAATTGAGTCTTTACCTAGAATCCGACGTCCCAGGATCATAACTCACTGCGTGGAATTTTAGTTTCGAGTCGTTGATATGGCAGCAGAGATCCTAAAAAGGACAGAGGAGATGAGGAGTAGTGCGTTGAACTCGTTCGTCCCTCTCTCTCATCTTAGCTTCACCACTGACTCACCCACCCTCACCCTCTCTACTCTTAGCTTCAAGCATTCTTCCTCTTCTCAGACAGATTCAAGAGCAACTTCCTCATCGACTTTGGGACATGCTTTTCAAGCAGAGTCTAGGTCTAGAAGAGATGAACCTCAGCTCTTTTTCCTACACGCCTCTTTGACATCCAATTACTAATTCAACCAAAGCTTGGGTCATTTACTTCGCGCTAAGCCTTTGTAACGATATCACTCGTACCACAAGATTAGAACGGCCTACCATTCTGAGGCTGTTCCTGCGCCCCCCCACAACTCAAAAATAACAGCTGAGAGAATTTACCTAATTCCAATCCGATTGCAAGTAATTTATCCTCTTGACTTGCTTGAAGCTTACGACAGAGGAGCAAGTAATCATTCATCTCGATTATGTACGAGGTCGGAGTAACTGTGTGCTTGTGGTTCCAAATAATCCCTGTCCCTCCTCCAACATATCCCCCGCAAACCATGACCGCCTTAATGATCCCCATGATTACCCATCACTAACCCAGTATCCCCGCACAACCACGCTGGACGTCACGCCGTTCCCAAACGTAACAACACGCTTGACGGCAGACAGGAGGTAGATTGTAAAATGCTCTAGCACTCTAAACTAGCCGTGTTCATGAAGCGCAAATTAGAGACCTTAACTCTCTCTATTCGTCATGCACTGGTGCAAGAACAATACTGGGATAAACGGTAAAGTGTTTTTGACTTGAAATCCTGAAGTTGCTTTTCAACGCGACTTGCACACATGTGAGTCAATCGTATGATAAACGAAACTACACTTGACACCCTAAGTGCAGAAACCACAGATTCAATTGTATCATTGTCAATACAACGATCAGGGTACATCGCATTCAAAAGTACGGAACAAATTGCTCGTGAATGTGAGACTTGGTGAGATCCTCGAGATCGATGAGTGCAGCAGCAACTTCGTAAGTTGGTGGTGGTTCAAAGTCAGCTGCTGCAGCTGCATATACCGAGGAAATCTCGTCAGCGGACTTCAACATAGTTGCCTTCCTCTTCCCCTGTAATCAAACCATTAACAAAAACATAGTTGAGTATTGGATACTTGAGCGACACTCACGTCTGAGCCCTTGAGGTTATTTGCATCGGCTATAGCATCTTGGTAAGATGGATCGCTATTAGTCCAACTGTCTCGTTTCTTGTCCATAACGATGAGAAGGTCAAGGGAAGAGTTGGTCGTAATTCCGTCCCAGGCTTCTTGGACATACTTGACAAATTTATTAGCAATCTGCAAATGAAGGTGAGTGCAAATCCAGACGGGAATCATGATTCATCCTTACCTTGTCAGCAGCTCGTTGATCGTCTGGGTCTATGGTTCCATCGTCACCAACAAGGATAAGGTAGCTAAGAATCATTCCATCCTAAGCGTAAATTATTCATAAGAATCGGTATTGCGGAGGATTTCCAACAGTTAGTACTGGCGCACCTCGCTCTTGATACCATCACACATCATGGCATACAACTTGACGAGAATTCTCGAGGTATACAATTCTCTAATGGCAGTCTCGAGTTTCTCCTTCTGCTCCTTCTGCTCAAAGTACTGTCGACAGGGAAACATGTCACAGGCATCATACTTCATCTTTGAAACGACTCACATCAAAGGCGAGGATGAAAGCGTCCGCAAAAAGACCAACGATAGCGAGGACATTCAAGATTCGCGCGACATTTGCGGCGTATCGGGCGAGACGACTGGTTTCAACTAGACCCTCTAATAAGGGTTGTAAGTACCCACGAAGAGGTAAATACAGTAACCACATACCTCCAGCCCATCTAAAGACGGTGGATACCATCCGGAAGGCCTTGATACCAGCCTCGGTGCCCTCTGTCACAAGTGTAATAAAGGCCCTAGCATAAGACCGGAACACAGTGACAACGTTGGCAGCGGTCAAGAAGATTGTAATGTCAATGGCTATTGATGAAAGTTAGTATTGGATTAAAAGATTGGAAGCTCAAAACACATACTCTTGGCAAGGACACCAGATGTGAAGAGGATTCCACTCATGGCCACTGTGTGCGGATATACGTTAATCAACAGACGGCGAAAAATATGAAAAGGTTTTGGACTCACTCAGAGCTGTATCGGTTCCCTGTGTCAGCTTGGAAGAATTATCGCAAAGCTATAGAGTGTGTTATTGAGCTTGAACAACTGGCCATGGGCGCCGCACGACAGCAACAATACGTACATCCTTATAAGCCTTCTTTTGCTCATCAGTCAATGCATCGTCCAGCTTCTTCTTCAGGTCATCAAAACTCGACATCCCATGTTTATGCAGAATATTATTGATGTAGGGAATCATGCGCTTGTCTTCTTTTTCCATTGTTTCTTTAGCTTCAGCTGCGCTTTGCTGCAGGACGGAGATGTCATTCTGGAGTTGAAGGGCTCGATCGCGGCGTGGAACGTTGTCGGGAAAGAAAACTGGGTAAATTCAGTATAAGAGAGAATGCTAGACACTGAATCGAGCTCACCCATGCTTGTCAGTTGGAGAGGTCAACACGCTTTCAGGCAGAGGATATTGAGAATGCAGATACTTGCAATCGACCTTTATACTGCTGGCTCCTACGTTGAATTCCGGTGTTCATTGACAGCAGGAACCTTCTCAGAGACAAACATTAGCATCATATCCGGGCTCACAGTCGCCAATGTGCGTGAAGGAGCTCAGTGGCACGTAAGTCACAAGGGTATCCAAATTGAAGTTGGCAGACAGCCTTCACTGTTCAGGCGTTTCCCAGCCACAGCCAAATATGTCCAAATATGCAATCAGTGCCGATTATTCGTCTCCGTTCTGTGGCGCACTGCAATTCCTGGGGAAGAGTGTGATACTCAGGATATTATATCACAACCGCATGGTCCTAGTATGATCCATCCAAGTTCCGACACAATCATAAAGCGGTTTGTCCGAGGACTTTTATTACTTACACCTTTATTACTAGTACATCTGCTTCGCTCAATTACACCAACAAAAACAGCAGAATTCCACATGAGATAAGTAAACGAGAAAGACGCTGAGTTTATATCCACCTTTGACATTGTCTCCATTTTCTCAAGCAGCGCCAAAACCATCAGGCTGTATGTTGTATGCCGTACTTGGTTTCTTCAAGGTAGAATCACAATGTATTAGCCATAAGGAAACCGTAGCTAGTCAGATAAAATTCAATGACTGTCGTATCTACTCTGCTGCTGAATGGTCAATGTAATCATCGGCCTCTCTTACAGCAGTGTCATAAGCTGGATCGACATTCGTCCAGCTGTTCCTCCGCTTGTCCAACAAGACCAAAATGTCCAGAGTACCTGCCGTCGTGATATCTTTCGTGGCGGTATTGACACGTTCGACAAAAGAGTTTATAATCTTATGATGCAGAGTCAACAAGTGCTTTCAACGGAGTTATTGGGGATGAACCAACCTTCTTGCCAGCCGGGTCGTGTAAGTCATCCTCGGTAACCACAAAGAAACTCAGAACAAGTCCAGACTGCCAGACGACATCGAAATGGCTTTTGAGTCCTGACAAAAACAAAAAAAACCCCCGATACTCACAAGTGTCTTGATAACGTCGCACGAGCGCGAGAAGATCTTCGCAACGAGTCGAGCAGTATACAAACCACGAATAGCCGATTCAAGCGCTTCTCTCTGTTTGCCTTCCTCGTACGCCTTAATTTCAACAAAGACACGGTCAGTCAAAGGGCATTCGCCATGGTGAACAAGCATACATACATCGTAAGCAAGGATAAAAGCATCCATGAATATACCCGTGATACCCAACGTCTTAAGGAATCTACTGGCATTCGCAGCGTATCGGGCAGTTCGACTGACTTGTTCCAATCCCTCTACGTCCAAGTGATCAGTAAAGAAATCCAAAGTAAACAAGAAACCACGCACCTCCAGCCCATTTCACAGTGGTGCTGATAGCCTTGAATGCTTTGATTCCAGCTTCAACTCCCTCCGTTGCGAGAATGATGAAGGCATCTTGGATGTTACGGTAAACAATGGACATGTTGACGGCGTTGAGAAGAATAGTCAAGTCAATTGCTATACGAATGATCTGATGAGTATACAAACAGCCCAGGGCCTAGAGAAGTCGTGGCAAATGCCCACCAGTGCTAATCGCCCCGACCACAGTGATGAACTTGGTAATACGCTCTTTTACGCAGAATAATAAGTGACAGAATCATAGTTATCAGTATGGAAACCATACCAATCGCGACGTTAGTCTTGTGAGGAATTACAGTGGCATTCTTATAAAGCTACACATTTCCAATGATCAGTACTGAGTCGAGGCAAAAAAAAATTTCAAGACAACACATACATCTTCTAAAGCCTTCTTCTGAGCCTCAGTCAAAACGCTATCGAGCCGTCCTTTAAGCTGCTCGTACGTTCGTAATCCCTCTTTTTCTAACACGACGTCCATATAAGCCAACAACCTCTTATCGTTCCTGTCTAGTTCAGCCTTCTGTTCCTTGGCTTGTGCTTGTAAGACAGCGATGTCATTCTGAAGCTCCATGGCACGGTCGCGTCGTTTAATGTTGTCTGGAAAGAACACTGCACATTAAGAATAAGTCATAGTATGGCGTTTGAGATTTCTGAATGTTACCCATTATCGCTGAAGTCGGGTTAGGTCGATGGCGTACTGTATGACTTTCAGTCACTGAAAATTCAACCGGAATCTGAACTCACTGCTTATCTATTCTCCATCTCAGCAAGAAGACTGTCACACCATCGCCGGCCGACCTGAAAGGCAGCTTTCAATCTGGATGTTGCTTGTGGAAGAGGGCAATGAGGTTCGAAGGTAACTAACTTGACGGAGATTTCTGATTCCGAGGGTATATTATGTAAGCTAAGTTTACCTGGAATCCAATCATCCAATCGGACCCTCGCCTTGCCAGAAACATTCCTGTTGCCCAATACTATTCGGAATATTAGCGTTGACAGATTAAATGTGTACAGAAGACAATGCATCGATTCATCAATGGTGTACAGTAGTTGGCATGTGTCAGGCAAATTAGTACGCAGGGTCACTGCTAAATCCCGTCGGATGCACCATGCCCCGGGAGATCGTCTGCTACTGATGCAATTCACTATGTATCCGACAACTCTGAGTAGCATTACTTCAAGTCCGAAGAGGCTCAGGGCCTCGTTATTGTTATATTCATCTGTCAGAACAGCGTACGTACATTGTAGGCTGAAGCAAATCGTGGCCCCGACTCGAAGCTCATTCATTGTAAATATTTTCCAACATAAACCGCAGCTCGAGCTCTATCCTCCACAAGCTTACCATCCGTACCAACAAACTTTCCTTTAAAAGAAAGTACAATCTCGAGCTCTAAAGTCGCAGCATCGAAATTCATCTCCTTCGAGCTAAATCGAGAGATCTCTTTCTCGTTAGCGAGAGCGACAGTCCAATTAACCTGAGTTCCAGATGAATCAATGAGTATTTGGTGTAAGTAAGGAGATTGTTAAAGCGTACCGCATCCATGAGTGATTCGACAACTAACTCTTCCTCATTGATTCCAAGTGCATACCCCTCGTCAGTTCTAGGATTGCCGTTCAGAACCGCTTGTGGCGCAAAAGTGGTACAAAAAACATCGCTCACCGAATCACAATGTCAGCAGTGATTCCATCTTTAAAGCCACACAAAGTAAAAGAAAGCGGTTTCTGTAGAGCTGAAGGCATTGGGTAGCTAGTGGACAGCGAAACTTTCAGGTTTTCCTCATATGACTATAAAACGAAACACAAAATCAGCTTACAACGGCTCAAAATGAGAGAGACACGTACTGGAGGAGGAAGAGCTTCGAGTGGAGCTTCAAGTGAATAAACAGCGCTATAGAACACAGGATTGCGGCTATTAACGGCATTCAGCTCATTGGCAATAGACCTCCAATCGGGATCCTCCTTTGTCCAAGATCCACGCCGATTGTCCATGTCGTTAAGATCCGAAGCAGACTTGTAGAACGTTTCTGCTTTGAGGTCTTCTTGAAGCGGCTTCATTACACCCTTACTCTTGAGACGCTCAATGATTTTCTCAGGGGAATAGTCGAGTTCCTCATAGGTCGCATAGATGTCTTTGAGAGAAGGGAGCCATAAAACCAGGTTATCAATATGAGCAAGGACTCGTTTGCACTGTATGCGGTCTTTGAACAGCTAAAAAGATATCCTCATATAAAATATGCAGAATGAAGACTAGTTGCAAGCTCACCCTCTTAATAGCATCACGTAGCTTGCTTCGAAGGATAGCACCTTCAATGGCGTCAAAAATGGCCCCAAAAATGCCTAGCGCCAGAAGTATATCTCCTGTGACAGCAATACCTTGATAGGTCAACGTGTCAAAGAGATGTCGGTATTGTAAACGTGAATTGAACTTGCCTGCGAAGAAACCAAAACCTCCCGCAAGAGCGCCGACAACACTGATGCTCAATCCTGCAATAGCAATGCTGAACAGAGTGAGCAAACATCGATATCTTTTCACTTATTTCAGTAACTCACAATCCCATCGCTCCCATAATAACCTGGTCAACACTAGGATTCAAGTCAGTAGAAAACACGACAGACAAACTATGAGAGCGTACAGTTGTGCATGATCGTATTCGGTCTTGACACGATTCCATTCTTGGAGCGAATCACCAGTGGCGTTCTCTTGAACGACTCTATCAAATTCTTGCAAGTTACTGCATCCAAAAGCAGCAAGGACTTTATCGAGCTTCTCTTTATACCCTCCGAGCTCTTTCTCCATGTCAGCAAGCTTGGTTTTAAACTGGTCCGCGTAGTATTGACAGTCATCAGCGAGCTCTTGAGCACGATCGCGACGCTTTGGGTTGTCGGGATAGAAGAGAGATTGGCCGTTACCCATGTTCAGCTGCGATAGATCACAAAGCAAGGGAGGGAGAACTGGGAAATGTTGTAGCAAGGATCGGTGCTTTAGAAGTTGAAACTGCCGAGGTGGGATTTAGTAGCCCGTGACTTCCGAGAGACGTGCACTGGTGATCTTCGACCTCTCAGCGCTCAGCACCCAGACCTTAGATTGCAGCCCTGTGTCATCGGAGGCATCAAAATGTATGATGCCATAGATTTAACACATAGATGAATCTGAAGATCGACGGTAAATGCCAGCCGCATGGACTCTTCGTTTTCCGCTTGAATTTTGTCAATGACCACTATACATCATCCACGCTACAACTGTGTTAAACGAGACTCGTTAAGTCGGCAAAATAAACGCACCGATGTCATAGAGAATGTTTTGAGACTCGCTAACACTGACTTATATCATCTGAGAAGATCGCAGCAGCAATGTTACTGCAAAAAATCGGAACTTTGTTAACAGACGCGAACCCTGTCCATATACCAATCTACTGAACTACTTAGTGAACTCGGGCGTATTCTGTGCATAATGCTAGACACACACCAAGCCGCTCTTCAAATATCAAGTGTCGTGACGGTGTTGAATTTTCAAGTCACTCCAGAATAATTCATCTCAAACGAGAGCCTAAGCAGAAGCGCGGATGAATTTATGGTCATTCAGTGAGTAGCAAGGGGCCACGTACTTATATCTTGATCGCGGCAATTCTCAACTTGGACGTCTGGTAACGAGTTGACCAGCCTTTTCGGACTAGTTATGCATTTACCTTCTCCGACGCCCACTAAAACTCCGGGATCCCACTCGAGCAAAAAAAATTGTTCATCGGTGACTATATGCATATACTTAGTGCATGGAAACAGGTTCCCTCGCCGGTGCGGTTCATAGCGATTGCGCATTCGTTTGGAAGGTAAACCGGGTGAGGAGCGGATGGATACGATGTGCAATGCTGGTCGCAGAACAAGAGGCGCCGCCGGGTAAGAAGGCGCTTCGTAAATCGGAGTTTAAATGTTATAAGGCTCGGAGGCTGAATATAGAAGGTTGCCGGCACTGATATAATCGGTTCGTTCGTCACAAACTGTAATGTCAGTCGTTGATACAGCCGGAACTCTTATCAAGTCCATTGACAATTCGAAGACTACTTGCAAGCCGCACTGGGTTGGGACGTTGAACACTGGGCAGAGGTCGAGAGGGCCAGATTATAGAAGCCGCCATTGACGACGTCCGCAACGACGTGCTCATTAATAGATCTTTTCATTGCTTGTTTGGTATAGATCTGGCGGTCATCAAGGTGTGTCTTACTTTCTTCGGGTGCTAACATTACGAGGCTAACAAGGGCCAAGCAATTCGGATAGACTACTAAACTTTACATTGAAAAACAACTAATATTGTCTCCGGGATGGACACGTAGTCTCGTATGGCCCCAATTCTCACAATTCAGATTTCCTCAAAATTCTGGCTCCTTCAATGGCCTCCTGATTGAACTTTTTGACGCCGTCTAATATCCATGCCTCGGCCGTGCTCAAGCACTTTGGCACGAAAGACAACTTTGAAGGACGACTCTCGCGATGTATGGCGAAGACACCTTCGTTCCTGGCTTTACGAGCTCCCTAGACCTTGAAACTGAAAAGCTACCTGAACACGACAACTTCAAGTCGAAAGCCACTCAGGATAAGGCTCGAGAGCGGGCCAAGAAGCGACTCGCACTGGAGAGGAGGCAGCGGCACGACCGTGGTGCTTAGAGTACTTGGGATGAAGCGGCGGAAACACAAAAAACTCGGGTCCAAAGTTGAACAGGTACTTGACTTGACGATCAGAGTTTTTTCTTCTCGTTTGTTTCCCTGTATCCTGTATCCTGTATCCTTATTCTTGTAGTTCCTTCAATGTCTTTTTGCGCTCTGAGCCTCGTCGAGTGAAGATCTGTTGCTGTGTCATAGTCAAGAGAGTAATTCGTATTCCACAGCTGCTTTTGCAAACCTCTCCACGGAAAAAAATTGTAGAGCAGACCATTCGCATGGATGAAACAGAACAGACAAGTTCTTCGAAGGATAAGAAAACAGCACGGTTGAGAATCTACAGTCGTAACCCAAAGAATACGCATACAACCCAACTAAACACGATATTTCATGTACTGTATACTGTACTGTATATATAAATTCAGCAATTATGTATCTTTTCGTTTCTCGTAACTTCATCCCAATCATTCGTGAACCACACATAGTACATCATCAATCACCCAAAACCTCAAACCTCTCATGCACCAACATCCTTCGTAACGATCAGCTTCCCCTCACCCATATTATTCAATTCATCTTCCTTCCTGTCAAGTTTATACACCGAAGCCCAAAGCAACACAGCTGAGATGGCGGCAATCACAGCCATAACACCGTAGTTCCATACAAGAAGGGGATCACTGGCAAGCGCTGGGAGAAGTGAATTTTGTTTTAGTCCAAAGAAGGAACAAGGAGTCAAAAAGAACTCTGAAAACTCACGGACAAATGCCTCGCCGAGCGCTGAAGCAATAGCAGACATGAACAAGAACACAGACATAACTAACGAACGCATGTTCTTGGGTGCTTTCGTGAAGGCATATTCGAGACCCGTGATAGATGCGAAAATTTCACTGAAAGCAATGAGGACGTACCTAGAAGGAGGGGGGCACGAACGCAAACGTGAACATGAGATAACGGAAGGATGAACAAAAACAAAACGAAAACTCACGACCCGGTCTGGATCCAGACATTCAACGGCGAGACCAACGCGTTTCCGTCTGCATCTGCACATGTCGCTGCACTATACCCGCAAGGGCTAGTCTTGTAGATATAGTGCTGGAGGACAGATGCCCATATCATTGCTGCGGCGCCTGTTAATTTCGATGTTAGATTACGCCACGGATCATTTCAGTTCGACGTGGTAGACTCACCAGTAACGAAACCTGCTGTGATCTTCTTCAGTGCGGTGAACCTGATGCCGCCACGTATAAGAGCTGGGTAGATCTGAAAAGAGGTGGTATGCGATGGGTCAGCATTTGTTTAGTGCGGAAAACGGACAACAAATCACTCACGAAAAGGTCACAGATAGGAATGAAAATGATCAACGCGAACGGATCCAAGTTTGACAGAACGTCATTGGGCAGACCGTGTGTGGACATCGTTGCAGCTTGCGAAGTCAGGTTATTGTTGAGTTGGTTATATGTGAGCCCTGTTAAAAGCGCCAGAAACTTATCAGCGAACACAATTCTGTGTGAAAAAAAGGGTGATGAAACCAGGGTGTGTGGTATGCATGTATGCACATACGCGTATACGCGAGTATTGAACACAGGAAACAGGCGGGAAGACGAAACCACCGAAAACGGGACTTACAGTACAGAGGGAACCACAAAAACACAACACAAGCTCTCAAACCCCTGCTAACCTCCTGAACCCACACATCATCGAACGTCATCCACTTGGGCTTGGTCCTTCCCTCCTTCTCGAGCCTGCTGGGCTTGACTCGCTCCCAGAATTCGCCATCTGTAACGCGCTTGTAGGTCGTCACAGGGTTCAAGCTCCACTTGTCCTTCATCGCGAATTTCCAAAGGCGAAGGGCAGTGGCGAGGACAGAGCCAGTGGGTGCGCTTCGGATGTAGCGCTTCCGGCCAACCCAAAGGACTATCGGGCAGAGGAGGTAGACTATCGTTGGGAGGGTGTAGGCGAGCCAAAAGCCGACATACTGTGGGTGGGGTTAGAGGTGAGAATCAAGGTGAGCGCAACGTAAAAACATACCTTTTCAGAGTACGCCATCCCGATTTGTCCAACCAAAGCACCGACATTGATGAACAAATAGAAGTACTGCGAAGCGTCGTTAGAACAATCAGCAATTTGGAGGAACCACCAGAAATCTCACCATGTACATCCTCGAGATCGTTAGAGTAGGGTCCACGATTACTCGCTCTCCGCTGCTCGTCGTCCGAATGAAAAGTTTGCTTCGTTTGTACTGTTCGGCAATTAGTGGGGAGATGTTGGATTTGAATAAACCAGTTCCTAGTGGGTATTAAAAATAGCGTAAGCGGTCCGTGACGAGACAAGGGTAAGACATCAATCAACTACCCACCGAAACCCGTAACGATCAAAGCGACAATAAACGCCCCAACTGCACCCTTCTCCTCGATGACACCCGGTACAGCTGCGACGATAAGGATAATGTGACCAATGAATGTGATCACAACAGCGATACAGATGGTGTTGAATCGACCAAGGTGAGCGTCGGCAATATATGCGCCAAGAAGGGGTGTTACGTAGCACCTGTATTGGAGACGTTAACGGAAAACGCATACAGGACGTAAAGATACGTACCAGAATTGGTAGAACGTCGTAAGACCAGTTGAAGCTTGTTGACCCAGTCCAAGAGCGCCTGACTGGCCGTTTTTGAAGCCAGCACCTGTGTGGGAGCCTGGGGGAAGGGGTTGTTGAATGAAGTTGGTCTATTCGGCAGTCGAGTGAGAAAATCGAGTAAACATGTACATATGGCAGTACTCACAAATACTTGTTGACAGCCGTAGAACTGAATTTGTGCGTCAGCCTTTACGAGAAAGAAGAAACGAGGATATTACGCACTGAGAATCGTTCCGCCATCTCAATGAACGCAATGACTGCGGCGCATATATGTATCAGCACGACAGAAAATACCAACAGAAAAAAAGGCCATACGGAAAGCATTCCAGGGTAGAGCATCTGATACCCTCCTGAGCGTCAACACTTCCTCCTCAGTCGGAAACTCCAGCCCAGCATGATACTCGTCATCATGGTCCAACACATCGGACCCTACTTCTTCCTTGGACGCCAACTCTGCGCCGTCAATGTCAGTTTTCTTGAGCTCGCTGATAGCAGCTAGTTCGTCTTCTGCTTGGTGTCCAGCCATCTTTATCTTCTTCCTTGGTGAAGAGAGGTCGTGAGGGCAAGAGCAAGAGGACTAGGAAGACGCGCTTGTCGAAAACCGAGCGAAGCAAGGAGCCAGGGGGAAGAAGAGGGTGGCTATTTATATAGTTTACGAACCTCGAGATAGTGATAGGCTCCACTTGACGACTTTTGACTTTTTGGTAATTCTCTTGGCATGCACCATATGCTGCACATGCTAGTGGCTGCTTAGTGGATATTCTGCGTTAATCTATGAATGGATGAATTAATGTATCATGTGGATAATAAGGAACGAACCTAATAAGGCTGGATTCCTACAACATCGGATCCAACTTAACGAATTCCACGACGACAGAATTCAAATCGACAGTGGTCCTTCCTACGTGGATGTTTGGAGAACGTATTCGCAATTTTTGCGCCTTCGTTCTCCAACGTTGGACAGTCTTCAGTTGGCAATCCCGGAAACCATATTTCGCGTTTCAAGGTCCCCCGGTCATCGCCGCCGAACGCAGACGATAGATAGCCTCGCTCGCCAGGTCCAGACTATAATTTGCCGTACATATGGACACCGATCCGGTGGGCAAAGTTCATGCGACGACTTGCGTGCTTCGCCTCCTCTGGCCGTGTGTGGCCCTGGGATGATGAAATGGATTATGGATCCGACTGGGTTTGCTAGCTGACGGTGCAGGGGAAGCAGACGTTTTTTTCCTCTCACGTGCCCCTCCGTAATTTGTCGCCCAGTATGGCAACCCCGAGACCGAAGTGCCGGCACCGGCAGCAGAGTCTTTCTCCGAAGCACGCAAGATGGATGGTATCTTGCTGGTATCTTGCGCCTACATTGCGTCGACCCTGCGAGATCAATCACGCTTACAATCAGGTACGAGGAGCATGACTTACGACTTGCTGGCACTGCACGCAGTGCGCGACTGCGCCAAGACATTGCGAGCTCAGAGCGGAATCCTGGCGGAATCACTCAGTGTGATGCACTGGCAACAAGGACTCGAGCTTCAAAGGAGCATGAATTTCAATAGTTTCGGGTCATGAAGTATGCAATTGACGCAGAAGCAACGCAGAGCCGGGACTGGGGGGCTGGGCTTTACCTAGGATTGTTAAGGAGAAAGTTGCCGGTTCAATTGTATTCTGCTATCAACGCATTGCAAGGAAGGGATTTGGAACACTTCACCGATGTTGATGCCAAGTCGACCTGCTTCAAAGTAGGCTCGCGGGACCGAAAGCTCCGTGAGTACTCCATCATACGAACTCCATCATCCAGGTTCAAGCTAATTCAATGTATATTCATATTAGAGGTGTGTCTTCTGTGAATTGGCTGAATATGGTGTCCTCGGACATTTTACAGAGTGTGAATCATGATGGTCTCGATCTTATGTTCAAGTTCATCCACGATTAGGTCCTTGATAAGCATCTCGAATTCTGTCATATTGAGTAGTATCACCAGGTACCAGGTACACTCCCACAGACTGCAATCGCCATGCGAACACTCACCCAAATGTTCTTAAACGGAGACGTAGATCGGCAAGCAATTACCATTACTATGCAAGCATCTCAAAAGAAAGCAAACTTATACCTTAGCACGAGCCATAGCTATTTCCTCAACAGTATGCTCCCACAACCTCCTACGTTCAGCCTCAGTCGCAACGTACCCTTCCTTAGCAATCTCCTTCCCATCCGAATTAACTCTCCACGCGCCTGGCTTCCGTCGCATCGCAAGCATCGCAGAGAGCATGTACTCCCCCGATTCAGAGTAGGAGAGCGTAGAAGGGTACGATACCACGAACATCATGCTGATGAATGACCGAAGCAGAAATGATTCTGCGGATTTGTGGAGCTCTGTGCGGACCGTACCTGGATATGCGTGTATGAGGGAAAGCGAAGGGTTCTGAGTGGAGAATTCCTGTAATGCAGCAGAAGAAAGTTCAACGTTAAAGCCGCATAGATCAAGACGACAGACAATGGCTTACCTGGAAGATTATATCCGTATAAGCAGTAGTCTGCTGTCTCACTTTTAACAGCGAGTAATTCTTCTTCAGGCCCAGGTTATCCCATTCAACCTTCTTCTCCCTTCCAGCGCCCAAGACAGAATACACCGTCGCCGCTTGTCCCAAATCATTAGCTTTCCGTAACAAAGGCATCAAATCATTAACAAATTTCCATCTGCCATAATAAAACACCGCCAACTTCTTATCCATACCCTCCTCCGTATTCTCCCTACTCAACTTCGCGACGAACCCAGCTGAGAGGACTAAAAAGTTGATCCTCGGAAGACGAACGAGTAGATCTTTAGTCGTTTCTTCGATATTCTTCATCAACACCGCATCGCATTGGATGAACTCGTGTTTCGCGCCTGCTACAGATGGTTTAGGAAATTTTGAGAGGATCGTTTTTGCTGCAGCGCGGTTTCGACCGATGATAATGATATGAGCGTTTCCATGTGTATGACGAGCGAAAGCCTCTGCCATTCCCTGACCAATTCCTGCGGTCCCGCCAACGAAAACCGCCACGGGAAGGTAAGAAGGGGTGAAAGAGCTGTTTAAATTCACAACTGAACGCAATGAAGACCATTTCCTGCTATAGTGATAAACGAGGAATGTAACTCCAGCTCCAATAGCTGAGATGAGTATGTTCTGATTCGAAAAATTAGGGAAATGGGTTAAAACAGACGACATGGTGAAAGTGAATTAGCGTACGTGGTTCTTGGTCTGAGTTATAAAGCTGGTTTCCTCCGTCGGCTTTTCCGAGATGTACATCATTTACATCATAGATTCTAATGTCTATGAATCAGAGCGAGGCGTCGTGAGTGACTCGTTTATTTCATTGCGTATGCTCTCCAGCCATGTTAGCTGAATAGTCACCAAGTTCGAAGTGGCGCCATAGGTACGTATACGGATGCAAGGCGTACCAACTGAGTACAGAAAATGACCGATAGAGATTGCTTCGGTAGGAGCAGGAAGTACGACTCAGAGTCTCGAGAAAACAACGGAGGAACAACGACACTCCAAAGTCGATTTACTTGTATTGATGGTCGGACGATAACATCGATGAAGTTTTGAAGTTGTGGTGCCCGGGTGTGCCTACCTAGAGGGTGACTAGGTTCAGCGCAGAAGTAGGCTTGGTAACACGAATATCATCGTTGGTCGTCGGGTCGTCGCATCATCCAGCACAGCATCATGGCTCTAACTGAACCGGAAGCATCGGGTTTTACGAACCACGGAAGAATACGGAGAGACTCAGTATCGAGACGACGATTTTGGGCGATCCCAAAATCCGACCCAAGAATTCATGCGGTAGTGAATGGAAGCAGGAGCAGAGTTATCGTTCTTCTAGAACATACGATCCTTCTGAAAGGCCTCACGATGTGTTCGAGAGTGGTTCCATTCATATTTACAAAAGCACAGTATGAAGGATACAAAGATTCAAGGACTAACGTTACATAAGGTTGAACTAAAGCAACAATCTTGTCGAGTGAAGTGTCGTTGAGGCGCTCGTCGCGTCGTGAATTCGTATGTCATTGTAGATCCAGTTGTGAAGTCAGGAGGCCTAGGGGAAGGATGGGATGTTCGAGTCAATTGCCAGCGCTTAGGCCCTGCATAACTTGAAATTACGTGGACCGGGCCCAATGCCCCGCGTGTGAGGCTGAACGCTGGCCCGTTGTAAATACAATACACATGGCAGTAGCCCAAGAACTCACCCTCAATGCAGTGACCCACACCATAAGCCCTCCTGACGGTCATTAAACTCGACCTCGTCTTCCGAAATATCCGAGTGTATAATCACAGGAATAAGAGTCATCCCAAGAGCAATCGCGGCCTCGTGCCCCTTTTCCTCCTTCGAGACCTCGACACCATCCTGATCACCACCTGCACCATCCACGTAAACGTATAAGGGAAGCTTCACACCAGACTCCGAGTCGGCATCAACCTCAAGCATCGATATCTCGCACTCCGGTCCAAAGTCGACCTCACTGTCGTCAGCGTCAGAATCTTCTTCTGAACGACGTCGATAGCCCATCAAGCGTGCTGATGCGAGCACAATTCGTCGTATGAGCCACAGTAAACCCAGACTGAGGACAGCGGAAAATAGCAAGGCGGTCAATGCTACTTGTGCAATTCCAATCGGGGCGAAGAGTGCGAGGACGCTCAAGGCAAGAGTTCCTACATACTCTGAGAGGTTCGTAATCACTGAGTGGAGGCTGAAGGGAATGCTTCCAGAGAATGTTACGATAGCTAGCGGGGCCATGAGTATGAGTACGTCCTCGAAAGACGCTACCGCGACTTCTACGAAAATTTTGGTGTGGAATCCGACACTTGACGAGGGAGAAATCAGAGGAAAGAAAAGGGTAGACGGGGCGAATTTTATACTGATGAGCACGCACCCTGTATCGGCGATCATTCTGTCATCGTCTTACACACCAAGACTGTTCCGGTGAACGCAAAACTTCGTTTCACCTGACAAAGCAGAAGCTCCTCTCGGGACCTAGTAGATATAGAAATGATGACCACATCCTATTTAGTTCCATGCATAGTATTGTGGTTCTACAAAAAAATTATCAGTTCGGTGAAAAGAACTGAATAGAGGGAAATAAAGGTGAGACGATTCGGAATGGTACTAATCATTTGTGCTGACCATTGAAACCGCTGATTCCGCTCTTGAAGGTGAACGGAGATGGACGGGCTGTTCGAGACACCCTTACGACATTTAAGTCCGAAGTCTAGCTTAAAGCCCGGCTCAAGCTCAATATGCGGCTTAGCCTAATACACGTATTCTTTCCGGGCTTTGCCCGAGTGCGGCTAGCGACGAGAAAAAACCTGAAGGAGACGATTGGAGCCCTATCCAGAGCTCAAGAGCGAAAAGGATGAAAACAATACCCCGCGGGATAACTTTACGTACCCGTTCTGAATGTTGAACCTGGAACCGCACCCCGTGTCTTTAGTAAGTGTATTCGACACTGTACATAACGTTGAATGATGCTATTGAATCCGTAAGGGACATGCAGGCTGAAGCGCTGAAGGGGTGCGGTGGGTGAGATGGCAGTGGCTGAGTTGGCCTGCCGAGTGCGGCATCTGAATTATCTTATTTGGTATATTCCCTTGGAACAAACAAAGCAACTTTAAATCGCAGCGCCACTTCAAACGCCGCTTCCACCCAAACACCCACTACTAGTCTACTACTGGAACTGGCAGGAATTGGACAGGCGTCTATTCGACTAACTTCATTCGCTTTCACTCCTGAATACTTTAGGAACCATTTGTTCCATTCCTGCGTCCACCTGCTTCAGCACTGTGCCACTCGAAACTTCGGATATGAACAATACAGTTTCGGCGTGTGGACGATTACGCTCCTTGTTCACGTTTTGTTCAGGTTTTTAACGGCCTTTTACAGCCTATAAAGTCGAGCCAAATCTTGGCTTGTTGCCCCAGCCGACTCTCTCTTGCTACCGTCTCTCAAAAGAATGCTTGCCGCAGCTGTGGCCTTACCCCTCGTCTCACTGCTGGAGACGACTCTCGTCGGTTCTTGCATGCCTGTACTAACTCTCTCCAGTGTTCCGTATAACTTCACCCTTGCGGCTCTGAATATGACGCTGCCTAATGCGAATTCGACGGGTGCACCTTTAGTTTTGGGTCAGAACGGTGCGTAATACGGCCTACATATTGTTGGAATCGTACTGACGTTGTTAAAAACTTCTAGGAGCTACAGTCGGAATGTCGTTCGAAGTCACATCGGTGAGTAGTATCCCCGGCTCGACCGTATACAAACCATTCACCACTGTCATTTTTACTTCTTTATTCATTTGGGTAGACATACTTTTCCTACCCTTACAACGACTACCCTGCCTTAGCTCTCGTCGACGGCAACCTCAGAGCGTACAACTCGTACGGCGAATGGCTAACCAACGCTTCGGCTCCATCAAACGGCAGCCAACTCGAATGGGTCACGAGCAGATTATACACGTCCCCAGCCGCATCGACCTTTTCTGCAGCCCGTCTTCCTCACTCTGAGCAGCTTGTGCTCGCTGTCTACGGAATCGCCGATCTATGGCATTTGTGTCCTCCTAATCCTCATATGGGTGTGGAGGCACAGACGACCAGAGGACAGACGAATGTGGTGTTTAATAAGACTGCTGTGGAGGAAGGTGAACCGGAATTCAACTCAAGAATGTGTTTTCCCGTCTTGATTAATATCTTACCTCTTTCATGAGTGGTGAGTGAGCGCTGCTCGTTTCAACGAGAAAAATTACTAAGACGTAAAATGCTTCATTGTAGCGCAAACGCCGCATGCGCGGACCTTGGATGGAAGTCGAAGCTCGAAGACGACGATACGATCTTGCTATTACGAGCATTGTAGCTTTTCTTTTACGATTTGAACGGACAGAGTGGGTGTATAGGAAGGATGTCGTGTGCCGTGTTCCCGTTTGCGGAGGAAGGTATTGGACCAGACGTTTACTCTTTAAAACTCCAACTTATAACGTGTAGACTTGTATATGTTGTCCTACATTAGCATTGATGCCTCGACGTAATGAATTTACGTTTTTCAAGTCTTACGCTTTGACTGTGGTGTGTCTTCCAACGTACGAGATAAGTGGACATTCATCCATATGTTCTCAGTCGACGAAGGATCGGTCGCCATATTTTGCATGTACATGAACCATGCCTCAATGACGGCCGGGGGCCAGGCGGTTTAGGGGTGGCAAATTATATGCACTGTCGCTTTGGAAGTTGGATTACCGCCGACGTACGAAGGGATATTGAACGACGATGAACTGCTCGGACGCGGTGGTTCATTGATGCGGGGGGAACGTTAAGCTCACTTTGGTCATTGTCGTTAGGGGTCTTCAATACAAGATGATAGTGGGTACTTAATAGAGCTGAGTTCCGGCTGTCTGGAGGTTGAGTTTAGGTTTGCTCTCATGATCATGTAGAACTTTTGTGAATACTTCAAGTCTCGGGTTGGGCATGGAATAGGCAAGAAAAATATTGTACCATCTATCAGTGTGAAATCTGAGTACATAGCTCAAAAGAAGACTGTTCTACTATCTTGATATTCCCATCTATTTCAATTCAGGTCCATCTCATACCTGGCTCTCTCCTTTCCCTTGCCTTTGTCAGAGGCTCTATAAAGCCTCTTGCGAGGAGGTTCTTCATCATCACTGATGCCATGTTCAATCTCATCTCCACCATTCTGACCTTTCAAACTACTAATCCATTTTTCAACATCAGCACTCCCTGCCACAACGCTGTTAAAGTTGCATCCTTCAATCAATGGCTTCAGATCCTCTGCTATCTTTTCCCTTTGTGCTGGCCTATTTTCCCTGCAGTGATTCAAGTAAAAGGCAATCCTTGATAACAAGATCCAAGCTCTCGCTGAGTTATCACAGCTTGATGAAGCAACTGATCAAAGCACTCTGCCACTCTAGATTGAAGAACATATGATATTCTAGAGT
Source organism: Omphalotus olearius VT 653.13 (assembly GCA_000296255.1). Classification (NCBI taxonomy): domain Eukaryota; kingdom Fungi; phylum Basidiomycota; class Agaricomycetes; order Agaricales; family Omphalotaceae; genus Omphalotus; species Omphalotus olearius. The sequence goes on from JH814940.1 coordinate 31,486, forward strand.
TGGAGCCAAGTCCACTCCTCACAATAACACCACCATTCTGTGGAAGAGATAATTGCTTGTGAAGTGTAGCAAAAGCCTCTATAAGCTCTTTCTGATCCTCATAGACTTGGTGATGCACAGAAGCATGATCAACATCTACAAGAGTGTAGTGTCTGGGTGACTCTTTAGCTTTCTTTGCTAAAATGTCTTTGAGGTCTGTATCAGACAGACCAACCCAAAATATAGAGTTTTCCAGTCCTAGAGTTGACTGCACTGTATGTTGTACCTGTGCCAAGAGACCTTGAATCTTGCTTGAGGATAGAAAATCCTCTCTCTGCTTGAGCTTGTGAAGATATGCATCATTCTGCTTCACATTAGGATAGCCAACCAGTTGTACGGTAGGCACTGACACATAGACAGAACAGCAACCAGATCAAAGTTCTTGTCTTTGTCAAGCCTGGATATAACAACCTTAGAACATCTTTATGCAAGATAATGAAGCCAGTCCATGACTTTTCTCCACTTGTATGAGCTCCTGCCTCGGTCCTTTGCAATCTTGCGCCACAGATTGATTGACTTTCTTCCAAGCTTCAGAAAGTTGTCAGAGAAGGGAATAGCCTCAAGATCAATGGCTATTTGAGCATCAGTTGAGAAGAGGTCTGTGATTGTGGCCATCTTGTCAACAAGATTCAATCCATTCCCATAGACTATCATGATGACCTCATGAATGATGGCTGCAATATCAGAGTATTGTGTAGGTGTATGGTGGGCGACCTAATCTTTGGGTCCTCTGAAGAAGTGCTGCAAGGCAAAACTAATAGGTTCTCTGTTCTAGATTCAAAAGGTCTCTTGTGCTGTGAGTGCACATCTTCTCAAAGAAGACCAGACTCGGAACAAACCAGGCAGAGACCATATGGAAGATGGGATCCAGATGGTGTAGAGACTTCATAAGTGAGGACATAAAGTCCAAACAGATTATCAGCCAGTGTGGAGTAGTGGGCATGATCTTTATGTTGAAAAGATCTGTGTACAAAATGAGACACCTTAGGATTGTGGCCACCAATTGAACTGAGCATCACTAAGCACTGCTTTGTGAACATGAAGCAAGTTCTTTGCAGTGTGTGTTGTCTTCCAAAGCATATCTTGTTGTAAGCAGAAAATGCCTTCACCCAATCTGCAGACTCATGAGCAAGACCAAGAAGCCCGAAAGACTTCGAGGGATGCAGAACAAAAGAGTTCTTGAGTATGGATATCATTTCTTTGGCAATGAAATGGAGAGATTGTGGAATGCAAGTCGAAGTAGTGTATTTTGAAATGGAAGTGCACAATATTTGCAAGATAGTTCAAGGATGAATCACTGCCTGGAATTTTCAATGCATCCTTTGCTGCCTTGAGATCTATATCTAGATTGATATCAAACAAGAAGAAAATTTGTTTCATGCCACCCATAAGAAATGCTTTCTGGAATCCAAAGCCAATGTCACAATTATAAAGCAAGGTCTCTGGCTTCACATTGTAGCTTGAAAAGTGCTGTAGCTGGTACAACATCTCCCAAAGCTCTACCACCTCAAGGTGATTATTGAAAAGGTCCACTGTCTTGATTTGACCTGTGGACTTCGATCTGATGGTTTGGATAAGCATTTTATGATCCTTGTCAGAGTGACAGCCAAGCAATTCAGTGATGCAGTGCTTGAGATATAGATGAGGTGAGTCTGAATCACTATGTGTCTTGATATTGGCAAGAAGAGAAGAGAAGCCCTGGCCAGGCTTCTCATTGTCTTCTGCATCTGTAGAGATTCATTAATATATGCAATGAAAGACAAAACAAGAAAATCACCAGTGTCAGACGATGTGGCTCCACTGACATATGATGGCTAGAGTAAAGAGAATCAGCAAATACAGTCAATACACCATATATGATGAGATAGTCTAATAATATATGCTATTACAAGAAACACTGACCAGAAAGCAGCTGCTAATATCAGAAGTGCTGTCATCAATCTCTACAATAGCAGAACTTGAATTTTGCTAGATAGGTGGCACATTCAGAAAAACATTATTTAGTGGTGCAAATTTATTAAATATCTTTTACCATTCCAGTTTTCTGAATGCCTCGAGAAATCTGGAGACAAAACTTATTTAACCTTGGCCCAAAGTTAAAGAAGATCAGAACACTTACCACTACATCCTTCTCCTCCTGCATTCTCCCACCTCCATACATATACAGAACTGTGTCAACGCAGCTTGCAGAACAACCAATATCATGCACTTGCAACATTATTGATAGCCTGAGCAAGTTCAAAATTCAAAGATTCTTGAGACATCTTGAAAGAGCAAATCATATCAACCTTGGACAGCATGATACGAGATTGGGGGCTGCTTACCTATGCAAATTTGCGAAATTGCAGGTGGATTTAAGGTGGATTTGTGGTGAAGCGGGTTTGTGAAGATGGTGGGAGTAGAACAGAAAGAAGGATAGGAAGGTGTGAGCTATTTATCCTGGAGTGTAATCAGTTTTGATAGGGATCAAGCCTTAAAAATGTCTGCTTATGCTGGAATATCTCCCCTCATGCCTCGAGTTCAGCGCCGGCGTCGGTGCACTGCTATGAAATCGAAGAGAAGGAATGTTCATTGTAGGAAATGAGCGAAAGAAGAGCAGAGGAATATCTGATAATAAGATGCAGAGGGCTACAACCGCCTGCTAACATTCGGTGCAGACCTAACGATGCATCGATGAACTTTGAAATTTGAAGCTTTGAAGTACTATGCGGCGCCGGCGAGACGCGGCGAGCGCTAAATTAGCTTGTTTATGAGCGCCTCTCCTCTGAGCCTCTGAGGCTTGAGCCAAACAAACCTGAACGTCCATGTGTAGTCTCCCGCTAAAGCAGTAAATCTAAGAGACAACGCGCTCCGTGCATATATTGTCTCTCACGAAATCAATGAATATGCGAAGGACAAGGATTCGGTGCTCATTCACGCAAGACACCTTGGCTACTTCATTCTGAATGGCTCCTTCGACCAGTTGCGCTCCGTGAAATCGTTAAACAAGTTCATTCAAGTTGATGTAGTCAAAACACAACTACGATGCGCTTTCAAAATCTGAGGCTTTCTTTGTGGACTCTTTACCATGTACGTTTTCAACAAGTATGACCTGTCGAAACAAACTGAACTACAAATCCACTAGTCAAAAAAGTTGACGGATATAGCCCATCTCTTTAAATCCTGTTCGATACGAACCATCTGTAAAAGAAACAGGAAAGTGGTACATAGTTATCTAAACGAGCTCAAGTTCATTTTTCATTCCAGGATGGTTTGACTGGGAAATACGACCCTTCGAAACGGGTCGGCATTCATTGCAAAAGAAGAATGACTTCAGGCTGGGGTAGTGAAACTGATAGGAATCAATGTCCTCTAACAAGTTGCGTCTCTTTGAAGGTCTACCACTATCGCCCTGTTGACAATTCTCCACTAGGACTATCCTGCGTCTGTGTTGGCTGCTTTGATAGTGACATTCGAGAGGCACGAATGGTCGCCAAAGTACATTCACCGCAACGTCATGACGATGGAAAAGAACATGCCTGATTGGTTTGATCGGTTGAATATTTGTTTCGAGGTGTGTGGTGTGAGTGAAAAGTATGGTTTATGCTTGTTCTAATCAAACTTCTTAGGAGGTCGAAAATCACTATTCATGTCAAGACTTCCGATCCTGCTTACCAGACCTGTCGGACAGAAACATTCATATAGCACCCCTCATACCCCGTCGCTTCTCCTAAACTTCTAACCTTGCAGGCGGCTGTTGCTCATCTTTCAGATGCGGGTGCACACACTGATGAGAGAATCGAGCATGTGGTGTACGACGGAGGTTCATAGGCCTGAATCATACGATCTTGCGTTCTTCATTTGACGGATACGGCTCTGCAGCAGATCCGAACACATTCAAAAACGACCAGCCTCATCGTGGGCTTACAGGTACGCTCAAAGTACAGGTCGAGTACCTTGTTCTATCACTTCGCTTCCGAAAAGTATTTTCCTCTGAGACTTTTGCTTGAGATTGTTCAACGTCAGAGTATGAGATAGAACGTACCGATTATGCCAATCTTACGACCTAAATAGCGGAAGTACAGAGACGAAATCGTCTAGCTTGAGCGCTTAGAGCAGTAAGCGCCCAATTATTATGTGAGCGACCCAAAAGGGACAGCTCAGTGAAGGCTACAGTGCGGCAATGATCTAGACAGACAACCACGTCGAGCGACTAATTCTCCTTCCATTCCTTCTCTCTTCTCCTCAACATGTCTCTTCAGAACTCAACAAAGAGCTCTGACATTAATCTTCCACGGACAAAGCGACGAGGTCTCAGGACCTTGTCTACCCTGCTGCAGATTCCGCTACTCTCTCGACCCCACGCTTTCCGGCTACAAAGCGCCAATTTAGTCGGAAATATTCCAGCAGATGTTCTTTATGAAATTGCTGGAAGATTGTGGACTACTGACTTGCTTAACTTGAGCTTGGCTGTCAGTGGAAAATTTTCTAATCGTCCCTTTGTTATCGCTGACTTTCAACGTCATCTCTTTCTTTCCAGTCTAAACACGTTCGAGAACTAATAACGCCCGTTCTTTACGATACCGTCGTTTTAAAATCCAGTCGAGCGTGCAAAACAGCGCTGAGGATGCTAAATGAACGACCCGATATATGTCAACATATACACAAGCTTGCTGTTCGACCGAATTACTATCTGGCGTGGCCGAGGACTAATGAACCTCTGGATGAGAATTGGGTTGTGGAAATGATTGAGAGGATTGCGGTGCACATGCCTCTGCTGCATACGTTTGATTGGGACGGGCTAGAGATGCCGAAAGATTGCTTGTGGAAGACGCTCCGCCATCAGTATGTTCTTTCTTCTCCCTTGCTCTCGTTCTTCCATACTCATACTCCTTCCAGCTGTCCGCGGCTGAAGACGGTGTACAGTAACGTGGGATACGAGCCATTGGATCCGAACAGTTCGGTGCGTAATTGCCCGATATCATGCGATATCATCTAATACAACATCGATGGGTGTAGTTATTCGATTTCAAGGACCTCACAAGTTTTTCGTTGACAGTACGGCATGGGTTAGAAGAATCCGGTGCGTCATATTCACGTCCTCGAATTCCCTTCCCCCCTCTGACGATACCGGTCTAGACTTGTTTCCGAATCAGGAGCAACTTCCTGAACGCCTCTGGCACATGCTTTCCAAGCACAGTCCAGATCTAGAAGAGATAACGCTCAGCTCTTTTTCCTCATCCACACGCCTCTTCGACATCCAACAACTATGTGACGGCCACTGGCCGAAGCTCCATACTCTCACCCTCGGCTCTTTTGGTTACAAGGACGATTTCACGCTAAGCCCTCCGAACGATGTCGCTCTAGGCGCTTTTTTATCTCGGCATACGTCGCTCAAATACATCAGGTTAGCGTGGAACTTCAAGCGTTGGATGTCGCCACATTCTATTCCTATGTGTCTCGACTCCTCTGCGTTACCCGAACTCAACACGTTCATTGGGGTATACCAACAGCTGGCGGAGCTTCCCAATCCCGAATCTATCGAGACGCTCGATCTTACCTGCGAACCGTTGTTTGACTCACGGGTGCAGTCGGTCTGTCCGGTATTGAGGACGTTGACGTCTTTAACGTCGCTGGATCTCTGGCTGCATATACCAGATATCGAGTCGGACCACATACAACTTTTTCGCTCAATATTAACCTCGTGTCCAAAGCTCACGGATTTCCATTTCATGTGCACTACACCTTTCACTATAGTAAATGTCCATTTATCTCCCTTCCGTTTTCCACCCTTAGCGCTAATTATTCATTTATTGTTTTGACAGAAACCTCTCCGTGATCTTTCCGTTCAGCTACATCTTCTTCCGAATCTCAAGACGTTTTCGCTCACCAAGGGCCACAAGTACCGCGACGAGTCGATGTTGCAAACTGCACTGCACGTTATACGGCATAACCCTACTCTCGCGCAAGTGAATATCCGGTGGGCACGTGAAAAATGTTTGAATCATTTGAAGCAGGAAGGATCGTACGATGTGACGACGGACGAGAAAGGGAAACCTGCGAGTCTTGTTGTGCATGAGCGGGGTCTTACGCTGGTGGGGAGATCGTTTACGAGGCGGTATACGTATGATTTGAAGAAGGATTTGGAGAGGAGAGAGAGGAGGGTTTTGAGTGCTGCTGTGGAGAAGGGGAAGAAGATTGGGAAGAAGATGAAGAGGGGGTTATAGACTTGAATGAATAATAGAGGGGTAATGCTCGAGGTTAGTAATGTGCTTGCTTCCACGCCATCGACACAGTCTTGAGACTCTGCTAGGTTATAGTTCTTTTTTACGGACTATGGACATGGTCATGGTACTCTTGAAGGGAATCAATCGTCCGCTCGCTCGCTCGCTCGAAACCATTTACCTGGTGTATCAATGTACTCAATGTACTACATCCTGCTTGCTTCTTATTTGGCTTTGTAATAACAGACGCTCGCTATCTTTTTTTTTTACGATCAATTATCATTATTATCTCTGCCTACACTCGTTAACATGTTTTTTTTCTCCTACTCTCCTTTGTATCCGGGTTTGAGGTTGTAATCTGTCTCATCGTTATTACCCACTTGGTTATCGAAATTCTCGTCTTGGTTTTTTGCAAAATACACTGGCTTTATGGGAGTTATGGGATATCGGTCACATCTACGACTGCTACTTACCGGTCATTGTGGACCCTAGAATGAAAGAACTTGGAGGCGCAACGAGTCATAGAATACTCGCGGAAGACACTGACGATATGTACTGTAGTTATATGAACCTACATAGGTAAAAAGTCCATGGGTGGTGGAGACCTCCCGGATCATGGCGGGAAGAGGAATGGAAAGATTATGTAGGAGCATTTCTGTATTGTGTCTAGCCAAAGGAGTCGAGAACGTTGATCTAAAGAACTATAGAACCTAAGAACACCAGTCCCTCGTTGTTCGAGGCTCTGACGTATACTTCGAATCCTCAATGCCTCGCCCAGTAATGCCGTTGACCTCCGCCGACCGAGAAACACTAGGACTGAGTACTGAAGATTAGAACACTACACAATTAGCACACATGATGAACGCCGTGAGCGTATTTATAGAACTAGCTCATACCTCAACAGGGCACCCAACTAAGGCTTGAGCTTGAGAGCTTGAGAACTTGAGACCCTCCGAGTCCTAGCAAATCGGCGAACCGCAAGGCTGATTCTGAAATGGATTGTGATTGACAAATTGAGTCTGATGTTCTCTCATGTGACGATAAATGGGAAGCAAGAACACGAGAAAGGATATGATGGGGTGTAAAATGAAACATATGAATGTCCGTCGGGTGTAAGGATTTAGATACGGTCCGGTGAGACCTGAAGCTGAAGGCCTGAAGAATTTAGTGCGGGGTCAGCTGAGCGACATGCGGGAGAGTGGAGAGTAGTGTATAATGAGAGTGTCCTTCGGAGCCTATTGGGAGGTGACATTATGGCTAGGCTCTTCGGTCTAAGACATATCGAGCATCGCTGGGACAGTTATGGTACATCGAAGCTGCGCACATGAAATTTCCTAGTCGTTGTTGATCGTGAAGGAGATTCAATGATTCATGAACGAGGCGTTGGAGCCATTTCATCCAGGAGGGCTAGATAGATAGATATATTGAATCGACCCTTCTTATCCGAGTCTCCTGGGAACTACGATGACTCGGAGAGCGAGGGTAGCGAGGATGATGGGTTACAAATTTCCTGAATGAATGAATTGTGGAACAGCGTGAGCGAGCCAGGCACGCTCGCGGGAGCCTGAGTGTCTGGAAACTTGACTGAGCGGCGAAAACATCGTACAACTCTATCCATAGGCATAAGTGAAATGACGGGGGTAGCTCGACGCATAGCGTAAAGGCTACGGAAGAGCATATGCATTTGCATATCGGAAACGATCGACTTCCAGTGAAAGACAAAATTGAAACAAACATGGGTTGCGCGAGGCCTCGATAGTGATTCTGAACGCTGTGAAGTGATCCACTGTGTGAAACAAATACCATCTACATAGTGACGATCCTGAAACTTTTCGTTGAAAATCCATCGACTGGATAAGTCACGGACGGAGCCTGGAATAAAACTTGAGTGCATAGCAGCAAAAATAGTAGCACCTAACCTAACTATAAACTCATGTTAAAGTTGGAGTTCTGGAGTCCTGACGACGGCTCCGGCGCGGATTGCATGTGGAATGTGTGATGCGCGGAGTGCAGGGTTGTACTGGGTTCCCCGGATGGGGTACATAGATGGATAGCTTAATCTTTCAGATTATCCAGAAATGGAACTGTAAAGAATACTTTAAGAGTCAGTAATGCGTTAAATACATGATTGAAATGTTGACTGACCCCGCCTTCGTTTACACCCCTTGAGGCCAGTTTTCGAGATGAAAACTTGAAGAGCTGCACTAACCTGAGGGCCGGCCATCGTGGACCCTACAAATTGCCTGACTGAGCGGCTAGAATTCAATAGCGGGGCCTATCAGGAACAATTTGAATCAAAAATTTCAAGAATGAATAGAAAAAATGTCGTGAGTTCAGTTCATCAGTTGAAATCGTTTTGCGAGTGCCGGCGGTGAGAAAGTGAGAGGCACGTGATGTCCTGATGGGCACATGTCCTGATGTGAGCGCTTGTTTCTGTACTGACCGTAAGGAGAGATGGTTGGGCTCGTCCATCTCTTTATTTCGCAGGACCTCACATCAAACGTCCCAAACCCCTTTCAGTATGCGATGATATGGGTGCCCCATGACCAGACAGAGTCCCCACGCCTATTCTTCTATAAAATCATCGGTATCTAAACCAGAACCTCGTTTCCCTGTGCTTTCCTGTTACCTGGATTGTGCTAGAAACTCTTGTCGCCCACTATGGCCAAAGGAGTGAGTTAATCCTTTGATTTACATGGTTTACATACTCATTTTTCTCTTGTAGTACAGTGCAGCGATCGCGTCGAACCCTGTAGGTCCACCGTTGACACTGTCATTCCAGGATGATTTGACAATTTCGGCTTTAGTACATCGTGGGCTCGTTCGCATGTATTGGTGGTGGTTTGTTCGGTCTGGACATCTCGTCCATGTCCGGGGTTCTCAATGTAAGTGTCTACACTTTTTAATTGCTTTGCTACACCCTGTTCACCTCAGTATTCTCTGTAGAATGACTACTACAAGAGGACGTTCTCAAACGTACGTGTCGATACACGTGTTCGAATCGTACGCTAACATTGCGCAGCCTGGTTCCTCCGCTCAAGGAGCTATCGTTGCTGCGATGCCTGCGGGCTCCTTCTTCGGTGCACTGTTGGTAACTCAGCTTGCTGACCGACTCGGTCGTAAACGCTCTATCATGCTGGGAAGTTCGATTTGGGTGGTCGGTTCTATTCTCCAATGTGCAGCCGTCGTAAGTTCTGTCTGTCCATCTGAACACTTGCAATTGACAAGAATGAAACGCTTCTATTCCCCTTAGAACCGCGGTATGCTAGTCGTGGGGCGTGTTATATCCGGTATCTCTGTCGGTATTGCTAGTGCTGTAGTACCGATTTATCAATCCGAAATAACCGCCCCTGCAATTCGTGGTCGCATGGTCTCTCTCCAACAATGGTTACTTCCGTTCATTATGTGTCTGTGGACAGATCCTAACGAGATTGATTAGGTCCATCACCTGGGGTATCCTTATCCAGTACTTCATTCAGTTTGGATGCTCTTACATCCACGGCGTTGCATCATTCCGTATACCGTGGGGTCTCCAAATGATTCCTGCCATCATCCTTTTCATCGGTATGCTCTTCTTCCCTGAAAGTCCACGTTGGCTCCTCGACCAGGAAAGGTACGTATCGTCAGCTTGGATTCTGTAAAACACGTGAACGTGAACGCATTTCTCTTTTCTCTTTCTCAAGGGATGAGGAGGCTTTGACTATTCTGGCTGACGTGCATGGGGGTGGTGATAAAACGCATGAACTTGTCCAGCTTGAGTTTGAGGAAATCAAGCAGCAGGTATGTCGATTCAATTGCCAGTATTGCTCTTCTTCTCCCGCTCTTCTCCGATCTTCTCACAAGAGTCACGACACGACCCCCCACCCACCCTTTTAGGTCATCTTTGAAAGAACTGAAGGCGCAAAGTCATACTTGGATCTCTTGAAAGGAAACAACCCTCGCCGCGTGTTTTTGGGATGTAGTCTTCAGATGTGGTCACAGCTCACGGGAATGAACGTCATGATGTTCGTCTGGTTCATTTTCTTTTTTGAAATCGGATAACAGTGCTGATCACGATAAATTTAGGTACTACATTGTATACGTCTTTGAGGGTACTGGTCTGACGGGCACTCGTGGAAATCTAATTGCTGCTGTGAGATGTTTTGTTTAATCATACAGGCTGATGGAAATTCATTTACCGTTTATGTAGTCTGTTCAATATGTCCTCAATGTCGCCTTGACTGGTAAGTCCTGGTCACGCTAATGACGAGCTGTAACTAAAGGACGAACACTCCAGTCCCTGCTATCATCTACATCGACAAATGGGGTCGTCGTCCGATGTTGATCCTAGGCACCCTCTTCATGGGCATGTTCCTCTTCCTCGTCGGTGGTCTGCAAGCACGCTTCGGTCATTGGGGTACAGTAGACAATGCCCGTACGTAGGATATGTTTCCTTCCTACCTTACACTGGATATCGAACTGATGGGATTCCACCAGCTGTTTGGGTCATCACTGATCATCAGGCTGCTACAAAAGGCATCATTGTTTGCTCATACTTGTTTGTCTGCAGGTCCGTACCATTTTTGATACGATTAATTGGAAGGGGCGGAGCATGTGCTGATGTTTTCAAACCCTCTATTAGCTTCGCTGTCACTATGGGTCCTGTGTCTTGGACTTACCCGGCCGAGATTGTACGTGATTGCCATCGTGGTTTGAGATTACTATCATCCCGTGGACTGAGACCTCTACTTTCTTTTTCAGTACTCCCTCAAAACTCGAGGAAAGGCCGTATCGCTTGCTACTGTAAGTTGACTTTGATATCGACACCTCGTTCAACTATTCACACCCACACACTCTTCCCTCCAAGGCAACCAACTGGCTCTTCAACTTCGCCCTCGCTTGGGCTGTCCCCCCTGGTTTCGCATCCATCGCATGGAAAACCTACTTCATCTTCGGAACATTCAACTTCGCCGCTTGCATCCATATCTTCTTCATGTTCCCCGAAACAGTCGGTCGTACGCTTGAAGAAGTCGAAGAGATCTTCATGCAAGGTCATGTATTTGCTCCATGGAGGATCGGAAAGGACGTCGGAAAGAAGACTTGGAATGACCTTGTTGAATCTAGCAAGCAAATTGTTAGTGTCTTCCCTTCTTTGATATTGCGGTTCCATTACTCATTAAGTAATTTGACTTAGGACAAACACTCGATCGAAGAGAAAAGTGTTGTTTAAGTCTTCTTGTAATACTTTTGATGCGGATTTTGTTATGCCTTTATGACTCGTTTACCATTTTCGGTTTCATGTATACATATCACGATTACTAGCGAAAGAAAAAAAGAAGTATTTGATCCTAGTCGGTGCCATGCTAAATTCAAAGCGTTTCGGCCTTGGTGGACTAGTCAAACCCACCCTCCCTTATTCTACGTACAAAATTATCGACCAAAAGAAAACTACATAGGTAATAAAAACCTAGTTAGAAAAAACATAGACTATAGGACACTACGAACTACACAATCCTTCCACCTTCCTCTACAAGTGTTAGCGTTGCTCTCCGGCCCGGCGAACTTTGATCGGCATCAGCCAACCATCGCTCCGGATTCCGATTAATCGAAAACCTGGTTATAGTCGTATTGCGCCGTGGCCGAGGAAGCCGAAGCCAAGGAACCGAATAACGAAGATGCTCGTCTTCCTCCCAACCTATAATCGGTGTATATCCATCGGACTGTGTGCATGCTAAGCTTGTTGTCGGTGAGGATACACCGTAGAATGCTGCATCGGCGTAGAAATCTGCACCAGGATCATCCTCGTCTTCGTCCCCGTCGTCGTCGTCGCCAGCATGAACGGAGTCTCCTCCAGTCTGAAGTGAGAGTAGTTGAGCTCGAGAAGGCGAGGTGGACCGTGCATGACGTCTGGAGCGTGAGGTACGTGACCTTCGTGTGTGTCTTATCGAGGATGACGGAGAAAAGCTGGTAGTCGGCGTCGTACTCGTAGTTGGAGGTTTTCGTCTTGGCTGATGAAAGGATAGACTGAGAGGGCTAGAAGGCGTTCCTATTCCAAACGTCGTAGTACTGATATTACTGAGAAGAGGAGTTGCGTTTTGGACATGAGAAGAATTTCGACGATGAGCGTGAGGCTAGGATGTACAGGTCAGTAGAGGATGGAGGGGGTGGTGCAGAAGGGAAAGAAAAACCATACCCGAGGCAGCCTCTTCAAATCTTGTCTAGTTAAGAAAGATGTCGCTTCGGACCCGTCTTCAGCTACCAAGGTCGACGCGGTCAACAAGGTTTCAGACCGTACTGCACCTGCGGACCTGGCACCCAGCACAGTATCCGTCCGATACGCAGTCGGATATGGTTGCCTATATTGGTACCCAACTCCATGATCAGAGCTTGACGACAAAACGACAGCTCTTCACCCACTCACATTGTTGGAAACGACTTTACACTCGACTTCCCAAAACCCATGTAAGGCGTGTACCGACCGCTCTTTCGACCTCCACTACTATCTCCAAGTTGAGTCGCAGAACTACCTGCGCTATCATTACTGCTGCCCATGGCGATTGGGTACGGCTCGATATCGTTCCCTGGATGAGGTAGCGTAAGATGAAGGATTGACAGAGCGCGCATACCCCGCGCGGGTTTTCGACGCAAAGGAGGATGTGCATCAGATTGTGGTTGTGCCATGTAACCTTTCTGGATGTGCGTCCAAAGAATCTTATTTCGTCTATTAAGAAACTAGATTGCGAGTAAAAGTCATTAGTATTTCACTCAAGACCCGCTGACTGAAGAAGAGAGAGAGAGAGACGTACCAACAGCAGACCGAGAACACCTAAAAAAGCCGCGGCACCCAACGATATACCTGCTATTGCGCCTGGACTCAGGCTTCATGACCCCCGCTCGTGAGTAAATGGTCGCGTCCTACAGGAAAAATATACCACACTCACTTGCGTGATTGCGGTAGCGACGCAGACGAGCTCGAAGCGAGATTGGTCTGCCACACCTCTGCATAATTTAATTCCAAACGACCACTCCCAGAGTCTCTTCTCTGAGCAGCGCCTCCGTCACTCGTGTCACCATTGAAGACTACCATGGTATGGTTGCCCGGTCCCAAATTGTCGGCGTAGAAGATCAGCTGAGCTGGCGACCATGATGCCTTGTTGGCAGAGAAAGTTCGAGACGGTGCACCGTCAATGGAGACGACAAATTTAGCCGTATAATTGGGGCCAATTGGACCGTAAAGCTTGATGACTTCACCTATGCATCGAGTAAATCAATTCGCATACACCACAGTCAGGAGGAGAGGCGCTACCCTAGAAGAAAAAGATGAACATTCAAATCACGGAAAGAAAACGAACAAAGGTAATGACGCACCGTGAAGGTCAAATTGGCAGAAGCACCGCTCGTTGAGGTTGAACTAGATGATGGACACAATGGGTAAATTTGTCCCTCGAGATAGTTATGAACAGAAAAAGACGACGCCACTCTAACGTAAACTATCGCCACAAAATAGACGATACGTTTCTACCCCCACGGTATCCATCCTCTTCCAGCCTCCACCAGCACCCCGAAGAAATAGAAAGGAAAGAGAACAAGACACTCACTGTCCGGACCGCGTATCGAATCCTGTGGTCTGTGTCGAATTCATAGTCCATGCACCCGGTGGTCCCCAAGAATACGCAGAATCTGTGTCATGGTACTTGCGCATCACCGGGCTTGATGG